>CM031965.1:15904689-16012189 GCA_018749465.1 Paracanthobrama guichenoti
CAGTGCCAGAATGGTGGCAGCTGTGTGAAGAACCAGTGTGTGTGTCTGGCCGGATACACAGGCCAACACTGTGAGAAAGGTCAGTTCACAACTGCTAGATGCTTATCCCATTGTTTTGCTAAATCTTTTTACATTTGATCTTTGCCCTCCGATTAGCAACTGCATTTCTGCAAATATAGGTATATTGTACACTTTTTTGCGGTATTTTTCTATTTTATTGTACATAATTATCAGCTCTTTCTATCCAAAGTCAACTTTATCATTAAGAACATATTATAATGGGAGAATGGTGCTAGTTCTTATATTTATCAATGTAGGCTTATTTTTGAAGCACACATACCTTAGTCTTGGGCACAATAAAGGCTAATGCACATTTTCACTGTTATTGCCATGACAAAAAAAGAAAAGGAAAAAAAGATTCCTAGAACAGATGCAGTTCACTTGTGACCCAAATAGATATACGAGCAGAAATATGATGATGTTGAAATGTTAGTGTGGGAATTCACAAAAATTATTCTTGCCCCGGTCTCCCATACCAGTGTTATTTTAGTATTATTCATATATAGTATTTATCAATATTCTCAATAATAATTCATATTAAATATTAATATTCAATCTTTTTTAGGTTTTCATTCTAATTTTAGTTTAAGTTTTAAAAAATTTGTTATGTGCTTTTTTTGTTTTTTTGTATTTCTATTTTATTTTTATTTTTTCTATTTTATTTAGCTTTATTTTAGTTTTGGTCATTACTTTGGCTTAAACTTATTTTATTTCACATATCTTTTCTCAGTTAATGGAAATTATTTTTATTAGTTTTAGTTTTGGTTAACAATAACAGCACTGTTCCATACAACTATTATACATTAAATGTCTTAAATAATATAATTTAAGATGAGATAAACATGCAGCTAACTAACACCAATATATGTGCAATGTGACTTAAATTACTTTATTATTCTTACCGATATTCTTATTTAGTCTCTTTACACACCATTTGCCTCATTTGTCATTTAACAGAATTCACTAAAGACATTTCTCTATAGTGTCATAGCATTAAACTGAAGCACAGCTGTAAGTGATTCATCATAAAGCACCATAGGGAAATAATTGTCCGTTCTCCATAACATACCGAATCGACATCAGTCAGGCTGCCTAACGTCATCCAGCAGTGGCATGTTGGCCGGTGAAAGGCCACGTGTGAATGTATCTCACCCCTGCACTTTCATGGCTATATCCCACACACACAGGGCAGGAGTCCAGCTTCACCGAGGCACTGTGGAATTTGGAGGGTAGTGGGGGAAATGGTACAGTATGACTGCAATCTGCCTGACACGCTCGTCACTAACCAGGGGCGAGCGTCCTCCTCAGGGCTCCCTCAGCCCATCTAACACTACAAATAAAACAACAACAAACGGCTACAATGGGGGGGAAACAAGCAAGACAGGAAGTGAAGCATTTTAGGGGTCTGTTTACAGAGCTTTTATTAGGATGATCAGAAGCAAAGTCAAGCACATTTCTGATAAATGCATTCATTGTGGTAAATGCATTTTTTTATTCTTCAGTGTTGGTGATTTTAAATCCTTATTAAAATTATCTTAATTTTAAATTCATCCTGATGACAAGGTTTTACAGATAATATCTTGAATTAAGTTTATTTTACATTAAGTGTGATTTAGTCTTTAAACTATTTGTCAGTGGGGTAAAAAAAATGCTCTGAAAGATCATGTGACACTGAAGACTGGCGTAATAGCTGCTGAAAATGTATTAATTTAGTTATTTTAAATTGTAATAATATTTACAGTACTTCTAGTTTTACTGTATTTTTGATCAAATAAATGCACCCTTGGTAAGCATAAAATACTTCTTACAAAAACATAAAAAAGTTTAAAAATCTCACTGACCCCAATCTTTTGTACAGTAGTGTATGGATAATGATTTAAAGATGTAATGAATATTTAATAGGTGCTTGACTTTTCTTAAGTGTTCAAAAGCAAGAAAATATGAACAATGTATAAAAGCTTACTGATACTGATGCCTTGTAAATAGATCCCTGAAATAATGTGCTATCAAAAGGAATGGTCTCATCTGCACTCTGCACTCAATTGGTTACTGTGTCCTCTGTGGAATTTTTATTGTAATGTTGAGGGGGAATTCTGTGTCTTCGTTGTAAAAAGCTGAAGGTTTATGGTACTTTTCGGTGCAGTTTTTGTGGGTAATGTTACGATTGTGATGGTTGCAACACCGTGACATTTTCTTAAGGCAAACATATACATAGAATTCCCCTTTAGCATCTCCTCAGGCGTCTTGTCTGGTCAGACACTCAGCCTCTTGCTGCAGAATCTCTTTGTCATTAAATCCATGTTTCTCTTTGTTGCGAAACCAACAACCAACATCTTTTCCGCACTCCCACTTTCACCTACAGTAACGTCTGTAAACAAAATGTCCTCACACTGTGAAAAAACATGTTTTTAGTTACTAACCACCGAATGTCCTTCGTTTACACACTTGAGCTAACTAGAAAGGTGAGTTTATGTCCAGAAACATTGAGCATGAAGCACTTATTGATGAGCACTCAACTGCCCGAAGGTTATTACATGGTTCGAGAGAATGCTTTGTGAGGAATGCACAATGTTGTGCTCAACTGTCAGTGTTACTTCAACAGCAGTGTGTATTTGCATTCATTTTTATTTATCTCATCGAGATAAATCAAATGTATGTTGGATTTTATCTGTCTTTTTTAAAAACATTTTATTGCACATGATGCACATATTTGTATTTTTCTCGCAATGCAACACGCCTGATATTTGGGATCATGCATTTTTAACTCAAAGATAAGTAATTCATCAGGTCAGATGTGATTTAAAGGTACAGTAAGCAATTTATGAGATCGGACTGAGCAACATAACACACTTGTAGCCAATCAGCAGTAGAGGGTGTGTCCACTTATGATGGGAGTGAGCAAGAGGGAGAATTGAAGACTGACTGTAGAACGAGACATGTAAGAGGAAATGCAAATGTAAGAGGAATATCACTAAAAAAGAAGGGTTATAATCAGGCAAGAGATTTAGGAGCTGCTGGTGAGAGCGGAAAGGCCTAAAAACGGACACATAGGTTGCGTTGTTTTCTGCTCCTTACGTGAGTAACATTGGTTTTGCTATGATTCACAGAACCGATATATGCTGTTGTTGTAATGTTAGCTATAGTGACAGGGCCGTTTGGAGCTGGTGTGCTGCTGGCGACTAACAACCAACTCTTGTGTACCGTATGCTCATTTTTGTCCTTCCTTGTCATTCGTTTGTCATCTTCACTTTTTTTTCGCAAAGTATTATTTTGCTTCACTTCAGCTACTCATTGTAGCTGAAGCATTGTGTGTTTGTGCATTTTGGGGGCGGAGCAATGAAGGGAGGGCTGTGTTTGTTTGGGTTGATTTTAAAATATCAACAGTGTTTCTCAGAAATTGCTTACTGCACCTTTAATGTAGTCAGGGGTCAGTTCTGTTCATTGTCTGCTTATTCTGCTGTTTGGTGGAGCTCCACAGGGTGGTAGTATAACCCAGAAAGTTGGCACCTCTTTGCATTTTGAGATTTATTTTTTGGTTTCTCTTTTGCAGACTCTCCCATTGAATATTCTGCATATTTCCATAGTAATGGATATCTGGCCCTTCCAAAGCCCATGTTCCCACGAAGGTGAGGGCACTCCATGTGTGAAACTAACAAGAACTGTGTTCAACGTTCATTTAGACTTAATTGACTTAATTAGCCATTTAAATGAATACTGTCAAGTTCAGCAGTTTTTACCATAGGGTAACATTTAGTTTAGGGTGCAGTTCTCACTATTAACTAGTTGCTGCTTTTTATGACATTGGCTTTTTATTACTGCCTATAAAGCACATATTAAAGGGATTGTTCACCCAAAAATGAAAATTTGATGTTTATCTGCTTACCCCCAGGGCATCCAAGATATACACTCACCTAAAGGATTATTAGGAACACCATACTAATGCTGTTTGACCCCCTTTCGCCATCAGAACTGCCTTAATTCTACGTGGCATTGATTCAACAAGGTGCTGAAAGCATTCTTTAGAAATGTTGGCCCATATTGATAGGATAGCATCTTGCAGTTGATGGAGATTTGTGGGATGCACATCCAGGGCACGAAGCTCCCGTTCCACCACATCCCAAAGATGCTCTATTGGGTTGAGATCTGGTGACTGTGGGGGCCATTTTAGTACAGTGAACTCATTGTCATGTTCAAGAAACCAATTTGAAATGATTCGAGCTTTGTGACATGGTGGAAGTAGCCATCAGAGAATGGGTACATGGTGGTCATAAAGGGATGGACATGGTCAGAAACAATGCTCAGGTAGGCTGTGGCATTTAAACGATGCCCAATTGGCACTAAGGGGCCTAAAGTGTGCCAAGAAAACATCCCCCACACCATTACACCACCACCACCAGCCTGCACAGTGGTAACAAGGCATGATGGATCCATGTTCTCATTCTGTTTACGTCAAATTCTGACTCTACCACTCTTCCAGTCTTCAACTGTCCAATTTTGGTGAGCTTGTGCAAATTGTAGCCTCTTTTTCCTATTTGTAGTGGAGATGAATGGTACCCGGTGGGGTCTTCTGCTGTTGTAGCCCATCCGCCTCAAGGTTGTGCGTGTTGTGGCTTCACAAATGCTTTGCTGCATACCTCGGTTGTAACGAGTGGTTATTTCAGTCAAAGTTGCTCTTCTATCAGCTTGAATCAGTTGGCCCATTCTCCTCTGACCTCTAGCATCAACAAGGCATTTTCGCCCACAGGACTGCCGCATACTGGATGTTTTTCCCTTTTCACACCATTCTTTGTAAACCCTAGAAATGGTTGTGCGTGAAAATCCCAGTAACTGAGCAGATTGTGAAATACTCAGACCGGCCCGTCTGGCACCAACAACCATGCCACGCTCAAAATGGCTTAAATCACCTTTCTTTCCCATTCTGACATTCAGTTTGGAGTTCAGGAGATTGTCTTGACCAGGATCACACCCCTAAATGCATTGAAGCAACTGCCATGTGATTGGTTGATTAGATAATTGCATTAATGAGAAATTGAACAGGTGTTCCTAATAATCCTTTAGGTGAGTGTAGGTGTCTTTTGTTTCTTCAGTAGAACACAAATTAAGATTTTTAACTCCAACCGTTACAGTCTGTCAGTCGTATAATGCATGTGAATGGTAACACATGAGAGTACGAGAACTATGAGAGTAAAAAAAACATGCACATACAAATCCATATTAAACCCTGTGGCACATTGATGTCTTAAGACACAAAACGATCGGTTTGTGCGAGAAACCAAACAGTATTTGAGGTCAATGTACATGATCTGGCGCAGTTTACGCAGGTGTCGGAAGTGATCTCTCGCGCATATCTCTACGCCATATCGTGTACATTGACCTCACTTACTGGAAATTATCGCGCACTGAAGGCTGTTGGACATAGTGGTGTATTAGAGGTAAAACATTATATAAATACTGTTCGGTTTCTCACACAAACCAATCGTTTCGTGTCTTCAGACATCAATGTGTCGTCACGAGCCGCAGGGTTTAATATGGATTTGTATGTACATGTTTTTTTTACTCTCATAGTTCTCATACTCTCATGTGTTACCATTCACATGCATTATACGACTGACAGACTGTAACGGTTGGAGTTAAAAATTTTCATTTGTGTTCTACTGAAGAAACAAAATCACCTATATCTTGGATGCCCTGGGAGTAAGCAGATAAACATCAAATTTTCATTTTTGGGTGAACTATCCCTTTAATGCCTTATTCTACATGACCGTATTCTACATCCCATAATCTTACCCAATACCTAAACTTACCTTACTAACTATTAATAAGCAGTAATTAGGAGTTTACTGAGGCAAAAGTCTTAGTTAATAGTGAGAATTAGACCCTAAACTAAAGTGTGACCAAAACTAGTTTTGAACCCGGAACCTTCCTTTAAAAGGTTTTTGTTTTTTAATGCTGTCCAACACTACTGACGGTTTGATTTGTTTCAGTGCTCCTGACTCTCCAGAGACCATTGAGTTAGAGATCAACACTGTGTCTAAAGACGGCCTCATCCTATGGCAGGGAGTGGTATGTTTGCACACATGAGCCCCCTGCTGGATCTTAGGACAAGTGCACTCAGGGTCCAAAATTAATAACACTGGAATTAATATTTCTTAGTGGCCATATTTCTTTCAAGGCACCCATTTTTTACATTTAATTTTGATTTGGGACCCTGCCTATACTCACATTCTGTGAGTATTGGCAGGGTCCAAATATAAAATGTGTTACATTTCTTATTCAACCTCATTTAACTAAACTGAGTAAAATGAGTTTGCTTGGAGCTGGTTTGGAATATGCTTTTGTCCCTCACCTCCTAAAGCACATTTTAATGGCTGCACTGCATGTTTGCCTGGCTAACTCACCTTCATCCTCCTCAGGAGCCTGCAGGCGCTCTAAGCCTCCGTAAGAAGCATGCTAGTATAAAGGTATCCACTCTTCACAAGCAGTCAGAGACACAAGCATGTCTGCATTAGCGTGGACGTATCATTATCTCAGAAGATATTAGCATTTTTGCTGTAATGCAATATAGCTTTGACCTGTACAGCACTTGCACAGCAACATTCAAACATTTAGACAACAGCCCTTCTTATATTTACCTTTGATTTATCAGATGCATTTTTCACTTACAGTGCACTTATTGCTGGCACAGTTGCTCAAGCACACAATTATACTAAAGATTTCAGTTTTTGTTACATAACTTGGTTAATCACTGCCTGTTAACTGAACTCATTTGTAAATTACACACTCAGGGATTATTAATCAGAAGTGAAATTTTACATAATTTATTGTCTGCATGTGTTATGTGTGTTTTTTTTTGTTTAGTTTTTTTGTTCATCACATAATTAGCCTTATGTTTGCATATTTACCACCTGCTTTTCCACCTGTTCAATCAACACAGCTGTGTTACTGCAACAGTTTATCACATTCATTTGGCACTTTTAACAAATACGGTACAAAAATAGGGCCTGACGGTTGTTTCACCTTCAGAAATTGCTGACTGTTAATTTCAAAACTGTGTTAATCAAAAACATATTTTATGTTTTTGATTGAGATTAGTTATTATTTAAACTTTTCCTGCAATGGATTTAATTTCAGCAAATTTGATGTTTAAAACTAGCGAGTCGGTTACTTTTCTTATATTTCTTACAGTTCTCACAGCAATAACAACAAACAGAATTTATGCTTTTAAAATGTTACTGGACACCAAAGTGTACCATATATGTGAAAAGTGCCATTAAAGTTAACCATTATTCCAGGATTTACAAACCTTTCCAAACCCTAATTTTTTGTTTTTAATTACTGTTTTTGGTTATGTAATCACTAATATTAAACATATGAGAAACATGATTCATAGAGAATTTTTTTTTTTATCAGTATACACTATTGTTCAAAAGTTTGGGCACATTTAAAAAAAAAAAAATGATTTATTTTATTCAGCAAGGATTAAATTTATCAAAATGACACAAATACATTTATAATGTTACAAAAGTGTTGTTTATATTGTCAAATAAATGCTGTTGTTTTGATATTTCTAAAAATGTATCACAGTTTCCACAAAAATATTAAGCAGTTTTACCTGTTTTAAACATTGATAACAATTAAAAAGTTTTTAACAAAAGTTTTTTGAAGGATCATGTGACACTGAAGACTGGAGTATTGGCTGCTGAAAATTCCATTAAAAAATATGTTAAAATAGAAAACAGTTATTTACAGTATATTGTAATATTTCACAATATTACTGTTTTTCCTTTTTATTATTAAATTATTAAATAATTACATCCTTGGTGAGCATAAGAGACTTTCAAAAACATTAAAAATCTTACAGACGCCAAACTTTTGAACGGTTGTGTATATCGTTATTTTGGTTGTTTGTTTATTACAGTGGGATTAATGTTTTTAAATGAAAATGTCTTCGTAGCTGTAGTATAGAAGTGATTCAGTTGCCAAAACCGAGATCCACACCCATTTATTTCTGACATGCAACATGGTGTCATTTTGGCCTGTGGTTTGCATCCATATTCCTTCCCAATGACTCAGAGAGACTGACTTGAATATTTCACTGAAAATACTTTCTAGGAGCTAGGACAGCAAGGAAAGGGGAAGGACTTCATAAGTCTTGGTTTACAAAATGGACATCTTGTGTTTAGGTGAGTAAATGAGAACATTTGCACACTAACAAACCACATGGGTTCATGGGTAGAGAGTTTAATATGACATGATGACAGTATAATGACCTGACGTTTGAAAAAAAAACAAGCTCTCATTTTGTTCTTAGCTGCTACAACTAAATATCAGTTGCTTACTGATCTAGATCAGTCCTTTTTAGCTGGTCATAATGTGCCATTGTTTCTCTGATAGTTACCAGCTGGGCAGCGGAGAGGCTCAGATTCTCTCCAGAGCGCCTGTCAATGATGGACAGTGGCACATGATCACTGCAGTTCGGTAATGCTCCTTAACACTCCAAACCATTATAGAAACCATAATAAGTTATAAGAAAGATAATTGTGGGTGTTCTTTACATGTCTTGAACAGAACGGGTAAGCAGGGCTACCTCCAGATCGATGGAGGATCTGTCGTCCAACGTGGACAATCACAAGGCAAAAGCATCATGGTGAACACCAAAGGCAACATATACTTGGGTAAGGATCATATAACAATTGCATTTGTTTCCTTGTAGCCTACTAAGTTGAGTACTGTGGTGAAGATGTGTGCATTTAGTTGTGTGTCTATTAAGGTCCGCAATGTCAGCCATGCAGTCTGTAGACTACGTAGCCTAGATGTAATTCTGAAAAGATTAAGCACGAAAACTGTTGATAATTGATAATATTTAGAAATGTTTCTTGAGGATGATTTCTGAAGGATCATGTGACACTGAAGACTGGAATAATGTCTGCTGAAAATTCAGCTTTGCATCACAGGAATAAATTACTTTTAAATAGAAAAGTTATTTCAAATTGTAATAATATTTCACAATAGTACAGTTATTGTTTTACTGTATTTTTGATCAAATAAATGCAACCTTTGTGACTTAAACACATTTTAAAAATCTCACCATCCCTAAACTTTTTAAACATTAGTGTACACATTTTTTTTGTAGTTATATATATATATATATATATATATATATATATATATATATATATATATATATATATATATATATATATATATATATATATATATATATATATATATATATATATATATAATATTTTAAGCTATGCTCTCTGGGATTTAAGTCAAGACACTACGCTATAGGCAAAAATTCTATGTTTAATTTACAAATGAACTTTTTCTTAAACATCCTTTTCAACAAGGAAACACAAATATTGTCATAATGTTATTTAATAGAGATTTAACTTTCTGCTAAACATACAGGAACCAATAGTTTCTCACCTATGTTATGACATTACAGAATGTGTTTATATAATATTTGCTTCCAGATTTATTCACACAACCATACACATAGTGTACATTTTTATAATACTTTTGGGGCAACTTTTTTCCTGTCTTACTTTCTGATGCCCCCTAGAGATGACATATAGAAATGGCTTTTCCTTGTAAAAGAAAGTCATAACCATTTGAATCTGAAGTAAGGTTGTTTGTATTTGGACTGTAGGTGGGGCTCCAGACATGAAAGTATTGACCGGTGGGAAGTACTCCTCAGGTATCACGGGCTGCGTGAAGAACCTCTCGCTGATGAATGCTCGACCGGGAGAACAGCCAGCGCGACCTATTGACCTGCAGGTCCACGCAGAGGAGGGCATCAACGTGGAGCGCTGCTTAACATAGACGCAGTTCTAAAACACTACCAGAGACTACGGAAAAAGAACCCTCATCCACATTCACACTGAGAAACTTGCATTTCTCAGATGCTTACAGGACAAACTACAGTCACGCTTTAAGAGACACACACTGATATGTGTTTCTTGGTGCTTCACCGCAACCAAAACAAAAAACACACACACACATGAAAGGATTCTTTAAACCAAAAAAAAAAAAGAGAAAGAAAAATTAATGATATTAACAAGTCTTCAATTTTTCAGTGTTTTATGCTCAATGAAGGACTTATTAACACAGAAGCTCAGTTTACATGCTCCGAACAGTAGCTTTTTAGCCATGAGAAAAAGACGACAAAAGGTTTAAAAAAATAAACATGATGAGCCTTCTATGGTGGGTCAGATCCTATGGAATCGGAGATGTTTTTACAGCACTGAATTTTTATTTATAAGCATATTAATCTATATATATATATATTATATTTGTGGGGGAAAATGCAAGATAACAATAACCTGCTCATTTGTTTTCCTAGCAGTGATTCTAGGCTCTAATATTGCGTGTCTGAGGTTTAGTGCCCGAGCTGTGGTAATACTTGAAGACTCCGTTTTACTCTGTATTAGGGCCGGTGGGGGCGAGCATGCTTAGATACCACGAGGAACGGGTCTCTGTGAGGTCACAGCACAGGAGACATCAAGATGCATCTCAGGTGAAGATTGTTGATAAAAAATAAAAATTGGGAGATCATATATATGGTGTAGACTGTATATATTTTACATGATATACCTTCCATGTTTGGTAACATTATGTCTGGTAAATGTGTCTGGTAATAACAAACGAACATATGGTGCTAAATTCAGACATGACAAAGGCAACAAAACAAGTACATAACCACCGTTTCAGTATCATGTAATATTTACTTCTCTGGATGGGTCTTGTTTGTTGTAAGTAATAAAAGCCACAGCCTTACAATAAAATAAAATACTGTTTACTGGTTACAATCCCTCAAGCCAAAATATTGGGACTGAAGTTAATTTCAGTCAATTCTAGATTAAAAATGGATCTCTAAATGGTGATGTTTTTTTTTTTTTACAACAGGACTAGAATTATTCAAATTAATGTAGTGGATCTCAGATGTTACAGAAAACACATTGCAGCAGTTGTTTAAATGTATGTTTTTTCAGTCTTACCTATTTCTCACAGTTTTGCTGTTAACAACCTCACTAACGTATTATTTTTCATGATAGATTTGTAAAAAGGGGTTTAGGTGTCTTTACATTCATATTCTGTATAGTCTTACACAATGTGCATTGAACAAAGGAAGAAATGTGTATATCATCTTCCAGACCCTCCGGAGGGTCAATGGAGAACTGCTACATCTGCTTATCTCAATCAGAGCATGCAGGAAGTGATTTTTTCTGGCTGCTCTCATTGCTTAGTGAAAATGAGCAGGTCTGAAATGGAGAACAGAGAGAGGGGGCAGAATGAAAGGTCTACAGATGAAATGAAGGGTAGAAATACTGCCTAGTGAAACCCCTCTTTTATTAGTGCTGTGACTTGAAGCTCGAAGGAGCATGCTCGCCCACATGGGCCAGACAGGGCTCAAAGGTCACCTAGGCCCTGTGTGTCTTTTTCACCATTTTATATGATTTAAGGCTTGTTTGTTAATTTTCTTTAAACAAAAAAGAGCATTACTGCTTGATTAAAGTTGCTTCACTTTTATTATTATTATTTGATTCTGTCTTTTGTCATCACTGATTTCTGAGCCTGAAATGGCTTTAAAGCATGATCTCACAAGCTGGTGGTTTTTCTTTTGCTAATCTGTAATGTGTAGTATGCCTACTGCGCCACTCAATCTGTGCTTTTGTTTGAATTTTGATATTGAGATCCCATAGGATATCAAGATTGCAGAGGGATCCTGTTCTGTCTCAGTAGGGGATATAGAGTAATTGCCCCAGCCCAGTATACATGACTTTGTGAGTTTAGTGTTTGGCAGGCTGGAACCAATAGCCTCTTTAAAAGTGGCTTTTCATGTCAGTTCAACCCTTATGACTGTAGGAATTTTCTTCATGAGTAAAAAATTCTAATGTAAACATCTCTGTTATTTTTTTGAGGTTCATTGTTCTCGCTGTTCTTACTAATGTTGTAATGCATTAAATGAAACCTTCACACCACACAAGACGTAAAAGGCCCCTATTAAGCTCATTTACAACCTCTACTAGAATAAGTGTCCATGATTTAATGTAAAAAAAAAACTCATTAATTTATACATTGTTGCAGCACCTGTTTTCAGTGTGAACGCTCTGTGCCTTAGTCTGCCATGATCGGTCAGCCGGCACCAGTCTGTTGTGATTGGTCTACTGCTTAGAGCATGTGTTGGAAATGTAACACCTCTTACCATAATGTCTTGTTGCTTATGCAATCTGAGATGCTGCCTCTTGGTGTTGATGCTATGGGGAATGTTATCAGTGTGACCAGTGTCTGAAGCATGTGTAAACACGACAATAGTAGCTGGAAGAAGGCAGTCCATGAAGCCAAATGCTGAGCGCCCGTGAGTATAAAAGGAACGCCTGAGTTACACGTCTGAAGGAGACACGCAGGCAAGCCTGAAGCATGGCAATGAGACGCAGTGTATCAGTCCCCTTCTCAGGGAACTGGGTTGCATGCGCAACCTGAGAAGTTTCCTTTTGAAGTAGAGCTTTGATGCTGCATGTCAAAAAGTTGCACAACTCCCTAAAGCTAGTGTGCACAGATGCTAGGGAAAACCTAATCTCGCGTAGCCAGACCTTCAGACTGACGGCAGAAGGTCTGTACCACCCAAGAGGACGTTTTACTGAGATGTAGCGCAACCAATCACAGTTTGCTTTGTTCTGTGTCATGTTTATGGGCTTCTGTCACAGTTGTAAACAGGACGACGTTCTTCTTCCACAAGGGATTTTGGCATCACTGCATTTGTTTCCTGGCGGACTGTTAAAGAACGCAACACACACACACATCGCGGACCGTTCAGCCAACGATCTGTGGGTGTGATGTCTGAGGTTGAGACTTGGGAAAAACCTCTGCACAAAGTAATCTAATCAGTAAGCTAATTAGTCATCTAATTAGTAAGCTAATCAGTACTTCCACACGGAGAATGCTGAAATAGGCCATGGATGAAGAGTGGACAGCCACTTGTTTCTCTATGATACAGTCCATCTCTACTCTGCCCAAGCTACAACCTTCAGTATTGCCACCCATCCAAGGGAGCATTATGTCCCTACCACAGAGCATCGGGGAGGGAGGGAAATAAGAGAAAAGAACATATTGCAGTTTGCCCAAATAACTATCATTAACCAGACTCTATACCCCAAGAAAGTCACAGGGGAGCTTATGCCCTACTTAAAACCCCAATAAATAATTAGGGAGAGCGGCAAATAAGATAATGGGAAGCTTATGCGGCCTGCTCATAACTCTTTTACTATTTTATCAAGCTCATACCCTGACTTGAGAAAAGGCACTTTCCAGAGACCCGCTATAGCTAGCAAACTCTACCGCTACACTATAGTAGACCAGTTAAATGAGGGACACCTACAGGCGATCTACCTCTACTATCAGCACTTCTAAACCCTGATCATACTAGAAGAGGCCTACTGAAGCATCTATCCAAAGGGGAGTGTATATCCCTACTTCAAACCCCTACAAATAGTTGGGGAGGGAGGTAACGAAAACCCTAATTCTGTTTACCTTGCATCAACCCTAAGGAGGTACCTGTCTAGAGGGAAGCATTTAACCCTGAACACCAATTAATAATTGGAGAGGGTGGTAAATAAGATTATGGGATGCATTGCGTTCTGCCCATCACGACTCCCATCTACCAAGCAACCCTCCCACAGGAGAGCGTACAACTCATTTGTCACTCAAGAGGTGATGATGAATGACATCACAAATGACGATGTGGTGTCTCTAAAACACGGTCCCTTACATTTCTACCAATCTGCCCATCCTCATATTTTTTTTCTTACTCTGGACAAGGAACATTCTGCCTAACACCTCCAGCTATGCTAGAGGGAGGGACCGGTCAAACCAAAGGGGTGACATCATCTCATTGTGACCAACACCTTCAGCAGCCCTCAATAGCATGCTGCCTCAGCAGACACTACATCAGAGGAGCATGCTGAACAACAGCATTACTCTGGACCAGATAGGATAGCGCATCGCATTATCTGATAGCAACTTCCACTCTTTACATTAGACCGTACTCAAAGGTTATAACAAAAAAGTGGGATGCAAGGATTTAATCAAAATATAACCAATTTATTTAACAAACAAAACCCTAATTAAGCATTGCCAGCATTGTCATGTTGGAAAATGCAAGGTCTTCCCTGAAAGAGACGACGTCTGGATGGGAGCATATGTTGTTCTAGAACTTGGATATACCTTTCAGCATTGATGGTGCCTTTCCAGATGTGTAAGCTGCCCATGCCACACACACTCATGCAACCCCATACCATCAGAGATGCAGGCTTCTGAACTGAGCGCTGAGAACAACTTGGGTTGGCCCAGAGAAAACGCCTGCGCTTCTGGATCATGTTTAGATATGGCTTCTTTTTTGACCTATAGAGTTTTAGCCAGCAACGGCGAATGGCACGGTGGATTGTGTTCACCGACAATGTTTTCTGGAGTATTCCTGAGCCCATGTTGTGATTTCCATTACAGTAGCATTCCTGTATGTGATGCAGTGCCGTCTAAGGGCCCGAAGATCACGGGCATCCAGTATGGTTTTCGGCCTTGACCCTTACGCACAGAGATTGTTCCAGATTCTCTGAATCTTTGGATGATATTATGCACTGTAGATGATGATAACTTCAAACTCTTTGCAATTTTTCTCTGAGAAACTCCTTTCTGATATTGCTCCACTATTTTTGGCTGCAGCATTGGGGGAATTGGTGATCCTCTGCCCATCTTGACTTCTGAGAGACACTGCCACTCTGAGAGGCTCTTTTATACCCCATCATGTTGCCAATTGACCTAATAAGTTGCTAATTGGTCCTCCAGCTGTTCCTTATATATACATTTAACTTTTCCGGCCTCTTATTGCTACCGGTCCCAACTTTTTTGGAATGTGTAGCTCATGAAATCCAAAATGAGCCAATATTTGACATGACATTTCAAAATGTCTCACTTTCAACATTTGATATGTTATCTATATTCTATTGTGAATAAAATATAAGTTTATGAGATCTGTAAATTATTGTATTCCTCTGTACAAATTCACAATTTGTACAGTGTCCCAGCTTTTTTGGAATCAGGTTTGTAAAACCTTTTCCACAAAATGCGCTACTATCATAAAACAAATCAGCATCTGCTTGGGACTGAGCTACAGTCATGTTGCTCGTGCAGTGATAGGGGAGAGCGGGGCACAACCTAACTCTTTTTGGCTTTCTCAGTTTGTGTAAATCCACTTGGGGTTCAGAGTATTTTTTTTTTTCCCCACATTAATTTCACACGTCTAGTACAATTATGTGGTTTCGTTTCAATACAGTGTATACTTTTTTCTTGATTTACCCTGAAAGAATGGAAGTGAAATGTGACAACATGCCCCGTAGGTGGCATGTGAGGAGCACATTGTAACATGACCAAATGACATCTTAAAATGCAATATGATATAATAAAAATAATAATAAAAAAAAATCCAAGACAGAGTAAAATATTTTGTCAATATAATACAATTATTAACTTTTTAAAATAAAATAATGGAATTTTTTTAATTATTTAAAATTATTTAAAATATACACATTTTTGAGTTTGACACCAAACACGTCGCTAAATACAGCCATACAGCATAGTTCAAAGCATAATAATTTCTGAACATTGACTCTTACTGTCATAATTCACCCTTTTCTCATGGTTATTCAAAAGAATTAATAAAAGTATAGAATATAATAGCGTAGTTGTAATAGGAGCACAATGTAATGCAGTGTTACAACACACCCCATCTGCGCAACTGGGATTAAAACCGCATCCTTCAGCACGTTTCATGTGCTGAAGTAAATTCAATTCATGAAATAAATTTTTTTTCAAAATAGTCGTCCTCAGTGAAATGTTCACTGTGGTACTTGATGATGGCTACAGGTGTGTTTGGATCTATATCCAGGGCTCATTGTAACGCAGTGTTACAACGCACCCCATCTGTGCAGCTAGGATTTAAACTGCGGCTCGTGTCTTCAGCTGTTAGATCAGCATTAAAGAACCATCTCAACTGTTAAATAACAGATAGAAGATTAAAATAATATCAGTCTTATTTTAAATAAACACAAATAACAGAGATGAAAAATAAACTTAAGTAAGAAATGTACTTTTGCTATGGTTATAAATGTTCAGTGATATCTTCCAAAGATTTCTTAATTTTGGCACAATTTTTTCTCTAAATAATGTTGATATGGCAACTAGTAAATACACAAAGTTATGTGGAAAGTTTAAAACCATGCATGTTACAACTAACCCCGCGTTACACTCTAAAATATGCTGGGTTAAAAACAACCCAAGTTGGGTTGAAATGGACTAACGCCGATTGGGTTGGTTTAAACAAACATTTAACCCAACCTCTGGGTGAAAAACAACCCAGTCAAAGGTTGTGCCCCACGCTCCCCTATGTCTGACAAGGTGTGAGTGGCTTCTTCTTTATTTCCTTTTAACTGAGCCAACTGGGTCAATAGCCCATCTTTCTTTTGTGTGAAAAGTGACACTGTCTTGCCTTGTGTCCTATCTTTCCACATGCAAAACAAACAACTTCCTGATTTTCTCTTTTTTTCTCCAAACAATGTCTAGCAATGTGACCATCCTTTCCACATGCATAACAGACAAAGCTTTGAAGAGGTCTCTCATTGTCTTGACAATGTCTAGCGACATGACCAGCTTTTTCCACATGCATAGCAAAGAATAACACCTTCTGAATTTACTCTTGCATATTCCTCAAGTTTTTCAGAACATCTAATGGATATTGTTTGGCAGGATCAAATCTCCCTGTGTTCTTGATTCTTGATTCAGCTTCTAGTTCAGTTGGATTAAATCCTCTGACTATGGAACAGGTGTATGTTCCACCCGTCAGCCCAACAATGGAATCCAATGGTGGGGTTGAAGGAATTCTGCGAAAAATTTAAATTTCGATTGTTGATTTTTCTTAGTATCTCTTATTTTCTAATATTCGTTCCACCACGGGATTCTGTATCGCATAGAGACTTAACGTTCGTGATTACATTAGCTCACAGACACACATGAGCCAGTTCTGATATTGCAGAGGAGGCAGAGCGACTATTTTACCTTGTCACACATAACAAGTGTAATTATAGTAATATTTCTACATATAACAAGGTTGGGTCGTCTGTATGATCTATCCTGGCAGAGAGATTTGTGGAAATACCTCTTATTCCTCATTGGTCACAACTAAAATAATGAGATTAACATTTATTTTGGCTAGACAGAACTTAAAGGTGCCATAGAATGCATTGATACAATATTTTAAATTGTTCTCTGATGTCTACATAGAAGGTATGTGGCTTAGGTAAGGGCAAACATACTCCAGATACGGTTTTACTTGTATTTTACAACCCTAGGATTTGTCCCTAGAATGAAATGGGCTGTTATTACCTTATCTGGAAGGGTCATGAATAATAATGTTGAGCTCTGCTCTGATTGGCTGTTTCACAGCATTGCAGTTATTCAGAACACAATTGCAAACAGCACAATCGGCTCGTGAGTCGTGACAGAACACAGACCACCTGAATGATAGCCTGACAAGCCAGACCCACATCAAGATGTTTACATTTCACTGCCGGTTGTATATTCTGTATATAACTGTGTATGTGACAAATAAAACTCTTGAATCTTGAATCTTGGGTCTGGGAACACACCATTGGCAGGGCTCAATCCGAGGGGCGGGATAAACGGTTGCCTTTCAAATTCCCTCTGCATGCAATAGGATAGCTACAACCAACCAGAGCAACGAAGAAGGTGAAGCGGAGCTAGTTGATATATTAAACTTTTGCCATATCCAGTCAGCAAAACTCTGAACACATCTTCCTTTTTTCAGAATGACTTTAGTGCCATTCTTTGTTCTTTTCTCAAAAAGCTCAACTCCAAGTCTTCCAGAGTCACAGCCAAAGCCGATTCGAAAGAGAGAGGGAGCTTGTGGTTGCCAGATTGCAGATTTTAAGTAAAACACCAGACAGAATATGTCTTCTTTTAACAGAAAAGCTCTGATTTAAATTATTGAAATCTGGCAACCGCAATCATGACTGCTCGAACCCTCCTCTCTTTCCCCCCGACAAAACCAAAGAATGCTTTTTGGTCAAGTTTTTGTTTTTTAAACTACATTTTAGTCTCGTCTTTTTTCGTCAACGATATTGCATGATGATATAGTCACAGTTATCATTTAAGGACGTTTGTGTCATCTCGTCTTGTCTTAGTCATGGAAAAAAGGTCATCAACGAACACGTTTCATCATATTTTCGTTAACGAAATTGACACTAATTAAATTAGTGTGGTAGCCTATCCTGTTATAGATAAACATCAACCATGCCTGTTTTGTGCCTGTGGGAAGGGTATGAAAAGTGTTCACAATCCCCTGCACAGCCTGGAACATAACATTTATATCCATGATCTTACATTTTCGCTATATTGTCCTCATCTTCACAATACTTGCAGAACTTCTGATGATTTGGCTGTTCAGGTCCACGTTAATACTGCCTGGCCTAAAACATGGGCTGGTATATGCACATTTGGGGGGCATAAATATTAATGATCCTGACTGTTACGTCACAGTCTGTGTTATGTTGGAACCCGCCCATTTTTCAGTGGTTTTTCAGATTTATATATGAAGGAGATAACAATGGTGTTTGAGGCTCATGGTATGTTAGTTCCATGTGTAACGGAGGCCAGCTAGTAGTTGCTGTGCGAGTAAACCTCACTCCTCTGATCTCAAGAGACGCTCTAGCGACTGACGCTAGAGGTTGCAGCCTTTAGCCTCCTTGTTAGAGCGTCTGACTCTCATGCCGGCGGACCCGAGTTCGAGTCCCGCTTAGAGCAGGGTGGTTCAAACAGGAGGGGTTACATTGGTGGGAGTGACCTGGGTGGGAGTGAGGTTTAGGGGGGGTGAGTGTAACGGAGGCCAGCTAGTAGTTGCTGTGCGAGTAAACCTTACTTCTCTGATTGTCTTCAAGACAGCACTGCATGGGGGTTTCTGGCTATAGAATTTCCCTAAATGGCAGCCTTCCACCCTTCCATAAACACCCAGACCAGAACAAAAGGGTTGTAAATATTTGCTACACAAACACCTGGTTTCGGTGGAGAGGATCAGATATCTTGAATAGGCCACTCAAAAAGGAGAACAGAATTCTCATAAGTTTCAATCTTTCTCATCCTACCAGTGACTGCAGTGAAGTTGAGACCATTTTACCAATCACTCTGAGACATTTAAAAAGATACCAAACATGAAAGGAAAAAAACAATAGATTCACAAGATGCATTATACACTCAGCTAAAGGATTATTAGGAACACCATACTAATACTGTGTTTGACCCCCTTTCGCCTTCAGAACTGCCTTAATTCTATGTGGCATTGATTCAACAAGGTGCTGAAAGCATTCTTTAGAAATGTTGGCCCATATTGATAAGATAGCATCTTGCAGTTGATGGAGATTTGTGGGATGCACATCCAGGGCACAAAGCTCCTGTTCCACCACATCCCAAAGATGCTCTATTGGGTTGAGATCTGGTGACTGTGGGGGCCATTTTAGTACAGTGAACTCATTGTCATGTTCAAGAAACCAATTTGAAATGATTCGAGCTTTGTGACATGGTGCATTATCCTTCTGGAAGTAGCCATCAGAGAATGGGTACATGGTGGTCATAAAGGGATGGACATGATCAGAAACAATGCTCAGGTAGGCCGTGGCATTTAAACTATGCCCAATTGGCACTAAGGGGCCTAAAGTGTGCCAAAAAAACATCCCCCACACCATTACACCACAACCAACAGCCTGCACAGTGGTAACAAGGCATGATGGATCCATGTTCTCATTCTGTTTACGCCAAATTCTGACTCTACCATCTGAATGTCTCAACAGAAATCGAGACTCATCAGACCAGGCAACATTTTTCCAGTCTTCAACTGTCCAATTTTGGTGAGCTTGTGCAAATTGTAGCCTCTTTTTCCTATTCGTAGTGGAGATGAGTGGTACCCGGTGGGGTCTTCTGCTGTTGTAGCCCGTCCTCCTCAAGGTTGTGCGTGTTGTGGCTTCACAAATGCTTTGCTGCATACCTCGGTTGTAACGAGTGGTTATTTCAGTCAAAGTTGCTCTTCTATCAGCTTGAATCAGTCGGCCCATTCTCCTCTGACCTCTAGCATCAACAAGGCATTTTCGCCCACAGGACTGCCGCATACTGGATGTTTTTCCCTTTTCACACCATTCTTTGTAAACCCTAGAAATGGATGTGTGTGAAAATCCCAGTAACTGAGCAGATTGTGAAATAATCAGACCGGCCCGTCTGGCACCAACAACCATGCCATGCTCAAAATTGCTGAAATCACCTTTCTTTCCCATTCTGACATTTCAGTTTGGAGTTCAGGAGATTGTCTTGACCAGGACCACACCCCTAAATGCATTGAAGCAACTGCCATGTGATTGGTTGATTAGATAATTGCATTAATGAGAAATTGAACAGGTGTTCCTAATAATCCTTTAGGTGAGTGTATGTGGTATATAGACATTCTGTGATATGAATCGGGGGAAGGGGGAAGGGAAGAAGTTTGCCCAGGTCGGTGTCCTACACTCTTTCTGTGAGATATTCTCTCCAGATTAGATGTATTGTTTTATTGCTGAGTGTTGGAGTTATCAGCTTTTTGTCTTAGCAGTAAAACCAATTCTTATACACAGGTCATTAGTTCTTCCCTTCCTTCACTAGCACGCATAGTCGTAGTAATATGGACTGGTGCTATGGGAAATCTAACTTTACAGTCAGAGTATTGGCTACTGAATGACTTAGAATCTTTTTTCCAACCCTGAATGCTATCTTCTTGCAAATTTGGTATTTCTGGAACTGGGTTACACAACGTGACACCTAACAATGTTTTTCTGGTGTTTTTCTCAGCCATTCTTGATCATAAACTGACAAGCTGCCTTCGATTCCTCCAAATTGTTGGACAATGTTTCCACAGATGATTTAAGCATGCTATTGTAAGTTCTAAGAAGTGTGATCTCATTTTGCATCATAACCTTTTCTTCTTTCCATATTGTTTCACTAGCCAGGTCATTTTATTTTTTGAAATTACCCCGTCACCGAGTCTCTCATTTTCAGCCTCATCTACCCTCCTCCTAGTTACTTTGTATGAAGCAAAAACAGCTTGAAGCACATTAGCAATTTTTCTATTTTTGTTCCTAGGCATTTTGGGAACATTTTCAAACTTAGAGATCACTTATACGGTTTATGGAAGCCTTCTAACGCCCCCCCTGACTCCGAGGCCGAGGCTTGGACATGATGGACCCGAAGTTGTTTTAAAACCTGACCGAACATATGAGAGGAGAAATTAGATACTTGATCTGATTGAACGACCTTTGGAATGCCAAAAATCTAAATAAACTGGGAAAGTGCACGAACCACAGCCTAGTACTTATAGTGCATAAGGGATATGCCGCAGGATAACGGGTGCTCTGACACATCACTGTTAGTAAATAGTTCGCACCCGATGTCGATCTAGCAAAGGACCAACACAGTCAATTATAAGATGTTCAAACAGCTGGCCTACTGCAGGAATAGGAAATAGCAGTGCAGGTTTTAACGTTTGGTTCGTTTATATATAAGTTGACACGTATGGCAAGTTTTAATATAAGTGGAAAAAGAAAGGCCTCAACACTCTGTCATACGTTTTATTAATGCCCGAATTGACTCATTATGTGCCACTTTCAGAACCGCCTCCCGAAACTTTGATGGCAGCACAACCTGAAAAACAGGGTTTACCTTTATGATCAGCCCACTTTCTCACTAACAATGGGTTTTGGAGAATATATATCCACTGGCACTATATCCTCCATCTCAGCGTTGTGCTTCACCTGCTGAAACAACAGGCAGAATCCCCCTGTTGCTCCAAGATCAGCTCACTGTAAGATACAGGCGAAGGAAAATCAGACAAAGGCAAGTAAAGATTTTTCAAAGGCTTATTCACGCACTAAGTGCGGTAGGGTCCTCAGTTTTTATGTACGACATAGCACGCGTTACCGCACAGGCAGTAAAGAGACCCGCTTGAGACCCTGCCTTCTTTTCCATTCATCAACGTTGCGGTTCTGCATTTGGATATTACGTTATTGTCGTATTTTTAAGAGCAAACACGCATTCTTTTTGATCATCCATTATGCCTTTCACTCAGACGTCAAAAAGATGTTGTCAAATTGAACAGGTAGTGATACTAAAGCGCTTCTCATACAGGTGGATGAAGACAACAGCATGGCGTTTAAAGATCATGATTACTGACATCACAGAATGTACCGGTATTTTGGTGCTGATGTGTGAACGGTCTCTTATCGGTAAAAAGCTAAAACGCCGTTGCTAGTGTGAACAGTATATTTGTGTATTTACTGGTAAAGTCATTCCAGTAATTTTATGGTAATTTGCCGGTATTGCTGTGTGAAAGGGGCTATTGACACTTGGCATACTGTAGCTTGGCTGGTAGCCTACTCATACAGATACAAATTTTGCAAGCATTGCTGCCTTAGTTGCTGTCTGTGCTTTTTGCTCACTAACATTTGCAAACTTTTTAATTGTTCCAAAACAATTAAGTTGCACAATTCAGAATCACTGACTTCGGCAGCAGAACACCAACGTGAAAAATGCATTTGTAAATCACGGAGGTGTTTGTGTAGCAAATATTTACAATCCTTTTTATTCTGGTCTGGGTGTTTAAATGTTAATCTTGATTTATACTGGTACACACTTCGCTCAGCTCCGGTCATCCTGGGGAGAGGTCTATTCAGCTGGTGAGAAACAAGTTTTGGTGGCCCTCCCTTGTGTCTGATGTGACAAACTTTGTAAAGAACTGTGCTATATGTGCTCAAGTAAAGGCCTCTTGTCAACGTCCTGCAGGCTTACTTCATCTATTGCCCATTCCTTGTTATCCCTGGTCTCATTTACGGGTGGATTTCCTCACCAATTTTCCTCCATCTCTGGGGAACACCACAATTCTGGTCATTATATGTCGATTTTCAAAAGCCTGTCATCTTGTGACTCTCAGAAAATTACCCTCGGCCCTTGAGACTGCAGAAGCACTGTTTCAAAATGTGTTTCGCTTTTTTGGCCTGCCGGAGGAGATTGTTTCGGACCAGGGACCTCAGTTTTCTTCCCAAGTGTGAAGAGCTTTTTGTGAGTTATTGGGGATTAACGTGAGTCTTACTTTGGGCAACCGCAGGCCAATGGACAGGTGAAGTGCCTCAACCAGCATATAAGCCATTTTCTTCACACTTATTGCTCACAGAACCAGAACATCTGGAGCGACTTCCTTCCGTGGGCTGAATATGCCCAAAATTCCCTCCGCAAGCAATCCACAGGCTTAACTCCCTTCGAGTGTTTACTGGGGTTCCAACCACCTCTCTTTCCTTGGTTCGGTGAACCGTCGGAACTTCCTACTGTGGATCATTGGCTTCAGCGCAGTGAACAGGTCTAGGATGATGCACACGTACACCTACAGAGGGCTGTCTGTCAGCAAAAGACCCAGGCGGACCATCGTCGCCGCCCATTTCCTACTCTCTGCCCGGGGGCATTTGGGTACCTTCATAACTGTACCTTCATCTGAAATACCACCTCTTCACCACAGGAGCAAGCCGTCGCCTGAATATTGACTTCCGGGTTACTGCCAAGCGGCAACCTCCCCCAGTTTTTCTTGAAGCCAATACGGAAGTGACTTAAGTGACTGACCACTAGAAATAGGCTCCAAAAGGGAGCAGAATCTCATTGAGCCCCATGTTAAAATGCCCAACTTTACAGCAGAAAAGAAACATGTTTATGGCCTGGTACAAATTGTGGTTTTGGTCTATACAGCTAATTTTGCCCTTCAAGACAACTGTGAGGGGGGTGAATTGTTTTTATAACTCATTTGTTTACATTATATAAAGCCTTGAAGCTCTGCATAATTAAGGGCATAGCCACTTTGAGTGACAGCTGGATAACCGTTTGTCTGCTGTCTGTTAGTCATCACGTCACCTCAGCTCCAGCCACGTCTCTTTGCCCATTGTCAGTTATCTGGGAGTGACGCACGATGACGCACTACCAAGATGGCAACAGCCAGCTCGAGCCTACTTTATGCTTCAGAACTGCTCTTCAGAATCCTATGGGTGACGTCACGGACACTACGTCCATCATTTTTTACAGTCTATGGTTACTGCGCACCTGAACTGCATTAGGCTCATCAGTCTGGCTATATATAGCTCAGCTTGCACACGCTTGAGTTGCAAAGTTTTTTTATTCCTTTTGGGTACATTTCTGAGCATTTCTTCTTGCTGTTTGGATTTCCCTGTGATCATTATACCTTGACTGTTTCAAGTTGAATTCCTCAGAATTAGATGCTTCACATATGCTCTCAGTCAGGTCAGAAGCAGCCGCCAAGCAGGCTTCCTGAGCCGGGTTATATACGGTGAAGCTTGAAAAGGGGAGGCCACGCTGCCTCAGCAGATGCAGGGCCTGAACCACGAAGTGCAGACGCTTAACTCTCATCCCTCAGGAAAAGAGCCAACTGAGTGCTCAAATTGCACTTTTTCAGCATACAGTGACAAACAATATCTTCACACGCACACAAACAAAGTGCCTCGACAAAAAAGCCGATGATGTGAAACTCAGGCACAATTTTATACTCACGGGCATCCTGTTGTCTGCCAATGAATATTGCTGTGTTTTTACACATGCTTTAGACATCGGGCAGATTTCGCTACATCACAGTAAAAACTGTACCTATGTTAAGACACTGACCTGTTCTGTCCAGACACCAAAAGGTTGTTTGTACTGCTGAGGAATAGTGTTAAAAATAAAATGTATTAAATTCATTTGCCTATGGAAAAATATGTTTTTCCATGACATTGTAATAAACTTTTACCTACATTTGTTGGCCAGCGAGCATGAGGGCATTATGTGAATGTTACATGGTGACTGCTACCTCATGGAAATAATGGTAGTACTACATCAGAGAAGTCATTGCAAGAGGGAGGGACGTTATTTTGATTAAATATAATGAGGGCACATGATAAAAATAATAATAATAAAATAAATAAAAAATAAATAAATAAAAAATAGGCTTTAGTAATGGGGTTAGGATTAGGCAATCAGGCCTCAACAAGGACTTTCATGATTCTTTCTGAAGATTAGAACCTGACAAGTGTCTTTATGAGTCGTTAAATCTGAACATTCATTCACTCCAACCAATTGATCAATTACATTCAGGAACATAAGTAGTAATTATTTTCATGAGTGATTCATTTAAACACATTCTTCCAGGAATGGACTGCCATTACTGTGTTGCTTGTGCAATTTGTGTGAAACTGGACAAAGTAAACTGGCAATATTGTGTCTAAAATATGTTACTCAATATCACACTTGCAGTCATGCTATTGGTCTATATCAATATCACATCTGTGATTGATTACCCATACAATGAAAGGGATTTTAGATGGCAAGTTTGAAAAAGAACAAAAATCATGATAAAAGTCGTACAGTTGAAGCAGTCTTCTGAAGCCATATGATAGCTTTAACAATTAATGATTTCTTTTTTATATAATAGCAGATTGCTAGACATTTAAAGTGCCCATGGTAATTGCTAATAATGTAATCTTAATAAAGTATGTCTTAATTATAAGAAAACGTGCTGTGTCTACATTGTGTTATGAGTTAAAGAGTGCATAATTTACATATTAGTGTACAGCATTGTGCATTTCAAGAAACCTGTAAAATAGTGAAGATTGTGAAGCAATCACATGGCATTGATCTCTATTGTAGGGAGTTTTTCAGTTTTCTGGATTCTTTTCTTCACATCCACTGTTTGCAATGAGGTTCAATGAAAAGCTTGAAGCTTTCCTTTGTGATGTGGTTTATTGTGTAAAGTATAATGTTAAGGTTTACAATTGATGCATTGTCTCTTTCTAATGCATGAAGGATGATGAAATTTCACTTTTGACTATCTCTCATTCCCTGTTTCTTAAAGTGAGGAACATAAGATAAAGTCTTGGACAAGACGATAAATTGTATCTATTCAGGACCCACTAGACAATTGACAGCTTTTGCCATGTGAGATGGGTGAGGCAGAGATGGGTAGAGTGTTGGAGATGAATGAAGAAAGGTGAGAAATTAGGTCAAAGCTGAGAACAGAGATGCTACTGCAAGATGTTCTGGGAAGAGCCCACCTCCTCAATTGCTTAAAAAGAGAAAGAATTTCAGCAGAGAAGGGGAGAACAGATCATTTTGTGTAGATACTAACTACTGCTGCATGAAGTGATTATCAAATATTGTGGCATATCACAATATATATTCTCACTAGCACAATCATCAAGTAACGTTGGGTGAGTGGGTTATCTTTTTGAGTGTTTTTGGTTATATCCAATTATTGAATAAGAAATGGAAGTGTCAATTCATTTATTCTGCTTATTTAAAAATCTAGATTTGAGCAGTTATTCATTATTATTATTATTATTATTTTACAATTCCAGACACTGTAATGATTTGTCTTTCTTTAGTTTGTTTTATTTCTCCTAGATTCCTATACTGAAAAGTCAGAAGAATGAGCAGCAAGGTATGTCATTCCTTTTGATATTATATTATATTATATTATATATATTATATACTAATATTTTACTATTCTTTCCCAGGTATTTGCAACCTGGGTGGTTCTTTACTACAAGTAAGTTTGATTATGAAGAAAGAGATTGGTAAAACCAATTAAAACTGATATTGCTATAAGAGGGGGAATAATAATAATAATATATATATATATATATATAATTTTTTCTCTCTCTCTATCTATCTATCTATCTATCTATCTATCTATCTATCTATCTATCTATCTATCTATCTATCTATCTATCTATCTATCTATCTATCTATCTATCTATATATATATCTATATATATATATATATATATATATATATATATATATATATATATATACATAATATATATCTGTCTCTTATTTACAGGTACAATGATCACACTCTCCACTCAGAGTAGGTTTCATTTATTAAATCTTGCATGCCTCATCTGGTCTGCTTTAATTGTGCCTTTTTTTAAATTTAAAAAACAATGTTTGGTATTTATCAGGTTGTATAACACAGTGGTTTGACCGAGATGACCCAAATGGAAATGGGGATTATGAGCTGTTGGCTGACCTTCTCAGTATGTATCCTGAAGAAATATGCCCGAATCCAATCGGCATAGAGGCTCAGACTGTCTCTGGCCAACCAGCATCTCAAACAGGGGACATCTTTCAAGTGTGAGGTTTAATTCAAGAAACAATGATCTTACATGAACCTTTACAGTATATGTAAAGATTATTCTGTTTTTCTGAAGATACAATCCAACAACTGGGTTTTCTTGTGTAAACGCAAACCAAGGAAGCGGGATTTGCGCCGATTACAAGGTGCGCTTCACCTGCCCAGAGGAATGGTGTTCAAGTAAGTGACATTTACACACAAAAACTGCAGCTGATTATGGAAATCAAACTGAAATATATTTTCACTTCAGTTACTAAGGAGACCATTAGCTATTATTAAGTTGTCTCAACTTCTTCACCTTCAATTAAATGAAGTTGTACAAGTGAAACTAAATATATCAAAGCACTAAAATAAAGTGAAGTGTTCTTTTTTACAATTGAAGTCAATGAAATGACTTTTTGTTGGTCATGAATGAATGATATCCACTCAACTGGTCATCCTCTGTTAGGATGTAGGACACCATGGTTTGACCGAGATAATCCCGGAGGACTGGGAGACTATGAGACGCTGTCGTTAACCCTAATAACATACCCACAACAGGTCTGCGCTCAGCCCATCGCCATTGAGGTCACAACCATTAGTGGAACCCCTGTACTGCCAACTGGAAACAATTTTCAATTGTATGGTGAACAATATCATATTCTAAAATTCTTTTAGATTAGACAAATAATGATATATTATGAATGTGAAATCTTGACACAATGTCCTCATCTCACCAAATTTTTTTGCATTATTTTTATGTATTGAATATTTAATATTTTATGCACAATCCTCTATCAGTCTAGTCCTTGGTGTTTTTAGAGCGGGCATATTACAGAAACGTTCTATTTTAACTTAAGATATGATAAGATAATTTTTTCACAAATTCGTATTACAGTGAAGCAAATCTTAACTTTATCGTATCTTACAATCGTATCTTACGTGTAGTTAGGAAATGCCAGAGCTTTTGAAAAACTTTTTCTATAGCTCTGGGAAATCCTAACTCTCTCCTTCGAGTTCGATAATCAACTGTCAGGTCTGTTACCAAGGCAACCAAATACTCGCAAGCTCAAAGCTGCTGTTGTGAGGTAAACATAACATTAAAATGGAGAAACAACATCGGCGAGCTTTTAATTTCACGTGCGGCAGATATAAAGGTTTTAATACTAGGCTATATAAGTTGAAAAGGTAAAGTTTATTCTGTTCGGTAAATCTTCTTTACCTTCGCTCACTAAAGACAAAGAGCGGGTAAGAGTTGCAGAAAACGTGTCTGCGCCTGCGGTGTCTGGCTTTTATCGTACTGTAGAATCTGCTCTGTGATGGCTTATAATGACTACCGTAATGTTGGTCGCAATTCGTGTTTTAATTGTAATACGAGTCTGTATGCTAACGGTAATTATTTGCAAGTGTTTTGTCATGAAAACTCAGCACATCATAACGTTATTCCAATAGTCTCTCCACCATCAAACATCGCCGATCTTCACCGTGTAACGTTATGTCTAATTAAACTACATTTTATGAAGGTATTTTATTCTGTTTTTGCAGATATGATCCAACACAGGGCTTTGCTTGTGTGAATGCACAACAGAATGGAGGGTGTCAGGACTACAGGGTCCGTTTCACATGTCCAAAGAGTTTTTGTGCTCCAAGTATGTATCTTCGTTTAATCTACTTTAATACTGTATGTTTATATATACACCAAATCCAGGAAAGTTGGGACATTTTGTAAAATGTACTATATATATATATATATATATATATATATATATATATATATATATATATATATATATATATATATATATATATATATATATGAATATGATTTGTTAATTCTCTTTCAAATTTATTCAACTGACAAACGTAAAAGAAAATATTTCCAGTGTTTTCACTGAACAACTTATATTATATTTTGTAAATATAAACAAATTTTGATGGCTGCAACACACTCCACAAGTTAGGACAGAGCTGCATGTTTACAACTGTGTCCTTTTAAATGCACTTTTTGATCATTTGGGAATTGAGGATACTATAAGTGGATTTTTTTGCCCAATCTCACCTGATACAAGACAGCTGCTCAACAGCCCATGGTGGTCATCGTTGTCTGATTCTCCTTTTCATGACAGGCCATACATTTTCAGTAGGAGAAAGATCTGGACCGCAGGCAGACCAGTCAAGCACAACCACTCTATGGTGAAGAGTGTCTAAAAATCACTCTGTTTTAGCATGTGCAGAATGAGGCCTGGCATTGTCTTGTCTTGCATCCCAGGAAAGATGTCATCTTGATGCCATTAAATGTCTCAGCACAATCCCAATATATGCCTCCACATTAGAGCCCGACCGATAAAGGATTTTTTAAGGCTGACACCGTTATACAAATATTTGGTGATTTTGAAAATCCGATATTCCGATATATATGTAACAGAAACGCGTAAAAGAACTTCAACAGATTTCCCTCACATTAGTTATTCATGATCCCTCAGCCTCTCTAAAATAATATGATAATGCAGTTTAAAAATAAACTTGTTTGTTTTATTGTCACAACAGAACAGAGGAACATACAAATATATTAAAGTAAAATAAAATGTATAAAAATATGAACTTAAGATATGAAACTTAAAGTCCTTTGGATGTAAACACAATAACAAAAAAGAAAAATCTAAGTTACCAGTATTAATAGACATGGTAAGCTTCATAAATATAACTTTGAGCAAGACTGGAAAAAATATTCAGTTAAGTTCTGATAAATAACAGCAGCAAAATATAAACTGTATACAATGTCAACTTGCTTATCCCTTTACATGCACTCTTAATTCTATCCATCAAGCTACAACAAACCATTTTCACTCATCATTTGCTGCCTGCCTTCTTAAATCTACTACTTAATGATGCAGTAAATCCATTATGTGACTCGTTAATGCTGCATCTGAACGAAGTCAGCAACGCACTTTCGTTCACTCCTCATGTGCCTAACTTACAATTTACAATGCAGGGACTGGAACTACAAATATACTAGTTATGAAGTAATCATTACTTTATTTAGGCAGAATAAGTTTGTTGTGATTTCCAAGCGCATTAATGTTTGCGGTCTTCCACTGATAGCCGTGGCATTAGCTAGCTTTGTGGTTAGCTAAAGTCTATGATAAGCCATAATTTAGAAATGGACGTCATACTACAAAATATTGTAAACATACTTTTTCAAAATAATGGGCAGGGGAGAGATGCTACGTCTCATGCTGTCAAACTGTCACGCTATTAAAGAAATACATCTTATTCAGTCACACTGTCCGAGTTAAACTCAAAGACAGTAAAAAAATGGACACAGCGACCCCATAGACTTCAATGGAAAAAAGTGAAGTCAATTAGAAGCACTCACTTCCTGATGGCTGAGCGTACTGCAGTCTCAGACCGAGCTTGACGACGTAGATGTGACACAATAGCAACCTGTCTGACAGTTGTAAGCCTTCTAGTAGTTGTGCAAAGTGAAATCTGAAATCACCGAATCTTGCAGAGTTTTTGGCTCTCTATGGGCTTCTCCCCATGCTTCTCCCTTGACTTTATCGGACTTTATGCCTCCACATCCCCCCCGATTGCCTCATAGACAGTAAAAGATTGCCTGCATGCCGACGCCTTCGTCGGTCATGTGTTAAAGAAACCATAGCCTATTTAGTTTCATAGTTAGGCTATGTTTAAATATTAGCCAATAATATTATTTTATTAACTTCATATGTTATGAAAAATAAGCAACATAAGATGCTGACTCCACAGGGGGCCTCTTAATACCGGGATATGTCGTCACATTTTTTTAACCGATAATTTTCCTTTTGTCTGTATCAGCTCAGAGCTGAAAACCAATCAAATGAGTTACTCCACAAAAGTGCATTATTGTTACTAGCAACAGCATTCTTTGACAAAGGCTGTCCAATCCGTTACAAGTAATGTTTTAAGTAGTAACCAGTAAAAATATGTTTTTCGATCCACTGTGGCTGGTATACAAGGCAATGTCACCCGCCACTTTGAAAAAGTACCCACCATGGGCTGGTGGCGGGTGCTAATTTCCCACCCTGATTATGTATGGTAGATGGTGAAAGACTTAAATTCTTTGCAATCTTGAATTGAGAAATCTGATTTTTGAGTTGTTTGACAATTCAATGTGAAGTGATGAGCCATGACCCATCTTTGCTTGAAAAGACGGAGATGCTCATTTTACACTCACTCACGGTGCCCTCACCTATTAACAGTTCACCTGCTTATTGTGGACTGTTTCAAGAGTTTAACATGGATAGTCTATAAGCTTTTCACTTTTATTTAGCCTCTGTCCCAACTTTTTTGGAGTGTGTAGCAGCCATCAAAATCAAAATTTGTTTATATTTACAAAATACAATTAAGTTGTTCAGTGAAAGCCTTGGAAATCTTTTCTTTGTATTTTGTCAGTTAAATAAAGTTGAAAGAGAATTAACAATTTTATTGCATCTTATAAATGTCCCTTTTTTTATTTGGGGTTGTAAAATCTAACACACTTACATATTTGTACATGTATTTTTTGGCATAACTATTCTCTCTGTACTGTATTTATCAGAGTGTGTAACCAGGTGGTTTGATTCTGACAATCCTAATACAAATGGAAGTGATTCTGAACTCTTGAGTGGCCTTCTCAGTTTGTATCCTGGGTATATTTGTCCGAATCCACTCGGAATAGAGGCTCAGACCATCTCTGGGCAGCCAGCATCTCAAACCGGAAACGTCTTTCAAGTGTGAGTCTATCAAAGGATCTGAAATTAAACTTTGTGTAAATGTTTTCTTTATTATGTTCTAAAGTTATTTTGTGTATTTTCTGAAGATATAATCCGATAACTGGATTTTCTTGTATAAATGCAAACCAAGGAGGAGCGCTTTGCGCTGATTATAAGGTGCGCTTCACCTGCCCAGAGGAATGGTGTTTAAGTAAGTGACATTTACACACAAAGCTGAGCTGTCTTTTCAATGAAATTATCTTTTGTTGGTCATGAATGAATGATATCCACTCAACTGGTCATCCTCTGTTAGGATGTAGGACACCATGGTTTGACCGAGATAATCCCGGAGGACTGGGAGACTATGAGACGCTGTCGTTAACCCTGATAACATACCCACAACAGGTCTGCGCTCAGCCCATCGCCATTGAGGTCACAACCATTAGTGGAACCCCTGTACTGCCTGGAAGCAATTATCAAGTGTAAGGTTTAAATATATAGTATATAGAAATTTTATATGTAATTTTGTAATGATTGACAGGAATCTACTCTGATTCTGCAGATATGATTCACTACTGGGCTTTGCGTGTGTGAATGAGCCGCAGAGTGGCTGGATCTGTCAGGACTACAAGGTCCGCTACACGTGTCCGAAAAGTTTCTGCAAGATTCTCTCAAGCCTCTCATTTGAGGTCAAAAACATGACTGACTTGTTAAACTAAGTTTTCAATTTAAATTTAGATTAGAAAAAAAAATACAATAAACATTTGCTTGCATTACTCTTCCTAGTCTCCTCAGTTCATATTGTGGTACAAATTGTGTTGTGAAATGCTAAGAACATTAGAAGAAAATGAAAACTTCAATTCAAGACTCTGTTCCTATGATGATACCTGCGTATCAACAAACTTGTGCACACCTGTATACTTGTAATATAGACTATAGTTAAATGAACAAGTCAATCATACTGCTTTGTCCTCATAAATAACAGCAAGAGTGAAACTTAGCTGATCATGAAATTCAGACACTTTAAGTTAATTGTCTTTTAATTTAAGATAATTTAATTTAATTTGAATTTAAATGAATTTTCTTAAATCATAGTGTGACTAGGCAAAAAGAAAACCAGGTGGTAGAAATGATTTTAAAAAAACGTGTTTGTGATATGGTAATTTTATTTTATTATAACGTAATGAAACCATTTTTACAGTGACAGTAACATTTATCCCACAAATACTAGGTTACTTTAAAATTTTAAAGTAGTTATTTAAAAATAATATATATATATGAAATGTCATTTACTCACTCAAGTTGTTCCAAAACCTGTTAAGAATTTTTTTATTCTGCTGAACACAAAAGAAGAAGATATTTTGAAGAATAAGGGTAACCAAACAGTTTATGGGCCCCATTGACTTCCATAGTATGGAGAAGAAAAACGACTCCCATTGGGAGTCAATGGAGCCCATCAACAGTTTGGTTATTGACAATCTTTAAAATATCTTATACTGTGTTCAGCAGAAGAAAATAATAATGCAGGTTTAGAAAAAATTAAATGTTGACAATTTTCATTTTTGGGGTGAACTATCCCTTTAACTCAGAATAACTTGTTTTATTTTATTGTAAAGAGACAGCATACAGTGTTATACATTAAATAACACATTAAAATAATATTTTATAACAATACAAAAAAAAATTACAAAATGTATGTGACTATGACTTCTGTTGACTGTCATGTTTAGTGTTCCTGTACACATATGTGAATCAGAAAGCGTCTGCATTGGCTTTCCCCCCCTCCTCTCTTCTGCAAGCTCCTATTCTCGGCGATCGACCAGACTAGGAACAGTTGATGCCGAACAACGCTGTTTTTTTTTTTTATTATTGTGATGTGCGTAGAGAAAGTGCTAGAACTAATTCGATGTCATTTCCGGTGGAATATTCCAGTAAATCCTGCCTTTAAAAGGAGACGCGCTGAAAATGCGAAGTGCGTTGTCTGTGACAGGTGCAGTCTATAGCCTATTATAAATGTCATCTTCGTCCATTAAAGACCATAACTGTTTTTGGGGAACCACTGAATGTGAGTAAAATTAAAATACTGTGTCGTCGATATATAAACCCAGCAAAAGGCGTTATTTGTCGCTCTGCGCTTGACCTTGAAGGTAAGTTTTGTTCTCAACCTATCAAGTTTTAAAACAATTCATTTTGAGATAAGGGGCTTTATATTCTTGTTCATAAGCAACGTAACAATATTGTTATATTGAATGGCTCGGCTCGGTACTTTAATGACTTGATAGGAAAATGCTGGATCGGGCAGAATAAGAAGCAAGAGTATATTCATTCAGTAACGTTATATAATGTATAGTAATAAAGCGCAGAAAACATTCAGATGCGGATTTCTAACGCCGTAACGTCGGCGAGTGCAGAAACACTGGATAAAGATACAGGACATTCCAGTTTAGTTGTCTGATGTAGAGTACGCAGTTGTATTTAGCCTACAGCAATGAGATCATGCAGTATGCGCAGACATTACGCATAACTTACGCAGCTTTTTCAATTCCAGAATAATTGTGTATGTTTTAGTCATAATTGCCAGTTTCTCAATACATATGGGCTAACTTACTTCCTTATTAATAACGCATCAGTCAGTGTAACCTGACAAGTGTAGTTAAAAACTTGTTGGATGAGGATTTTACCCTTTAGTAAGGCAGAGACGGTACCCGTTAGCATGTAATTTATAGCGTTGTGCAACAGACGTGTGGTCCTGAGGCAGGAGTCGGCGTGCGTTTGAATGGATCATGGGCGCGCGGCCATAAACTGCGAATGCTCTGCATGCCGAAGACATTCGTGGACTCTGTTATTAGTATTAACACTATAAATTCCCTTCTTTGAGGTGTACCATAAAGCTTACATGATACATGTTGGTAATACGTATGTAACTGTCCTTCATTTATTTACTTACGATGGTAACCAGCCGGATCCACAACAGCTTTGGCGCCCACGCTCTGTTGTTATGTATCGTCATCACTGTCCCGCGTTCTCATTGGTTCGCTGGCTTATGAGGGATTTCACGCGCAGGGACCGTCTGCGAATCGCTCGCCAAAGCAGGACAAATTAATATGCTGTTGCTGCCAGATCTCGATCAACGAAAATCACATTATATTTGATACAAAACTAAATAGACGAAATCAAAATAAAAAAGTCACATCTGAAACTATTCTCACAGTATTTCATTTTCTCTATAGGGATATTTTAACAAAAACGTATACACTTTTAAAGACAGACCTACTGAGTAGAGGTTGTTAATCTATATGCGTTTGTTAAAGACATTGCATTATTTCAACTTGTTTTTTAAAGAACATATTTTTATTTATTATACTTATATTTATTATAATTATATTTTACTTATTTTAATAGGCTACTAATATATATTACTTAAACAAGGTTCAAGCTGATGTGCCATATCGTTTAAATGTGACGTTTGTAGTTTCTGTGACACTTGTGACACCTAACGGAAAAGCTCTTCACTGATTGGCTTGTGCGACAATGCATCATGCGATTTTTCGCACGGAAGACGCGATTGAGTTGAATATCACGCATTCGCGGCAAATGGTGTCGTCCACTTCACGTCATTCACGCCGCCCGGTGCATCTATTCGCGTCTTTGCATTGACTTTGTATGTAACCTACTCGCGCAAATAATTAAAGTTGCTGAGCAACTTTAATTATTTGCGCGAGTAGATTACATAACGGATATTCGCATCACGTTACTCGCTCATGATTACTCGCAAGTCACGGGATTACTTGTTTTTCGTGTCACTTGCGTGAATAAAAACATTGTGCGACGAGGAGTGTCTTCACTACCATTTCTTTATGCATTTTTTCCATCATCAACTAAGTTGGAGATAACTACTATTGCTGCTCTGTACCTGTTGTGGAAATCCAAATACTCCGGAAAGCCAAGCGTCGACGTGTCTGGGTTCGCAGCACCATCCAGAGGCGCACACAACTCGGAACTGTACCTGATTGGCTTGCGTGCACATTTCCCGTTGGAGTTGAAATGTTTCAATTTGCGCGGAAGCCGCGTTTGAGGCGAATATCGCACGTTCGCGGCAATCACACCGCCTAATTCACGTCATTCATGTTGCCCAGTGGAAATTTGCATCTATTATCCTGTATTTTTCCTAATCAAACTGTTTCGGGCCTGTACTGTTAAAGAAGGAAGGTAGAAAGCCCTGGCTAAAATGTTCCCCAAATCCTAAACCTTACTCTAAACATACCCTTTCCATAAATTAAAAATTTACTGTAGAGTTTCATAATTAAAATACTTCAAAATCTGATGAAAACAAACAGGATGATTTCTGGTGTCTGGTGATCTATGTTTATGATCTTTATGCCTTATCACTAGGTGGCGATAGTGAAGCTTAAAAAGCTTGGAAAGTGAAGTAGAAGAAGAGCAGTAGTGACAACATCAGCGAGTTCAGAGGGAGGGGCTCGGATGACTTCCCGAATGGCTGTTTCATTGTAGGGGGTATAACTTGAGTTAGTGGGTATAATTAGTAGGGCTTGTAGTATTCGGGACGCAGTCGGACACACTTGGGAGAGTAGGCTACTTTAAATAAAAGGTCCAACATATTAGGAATACTTTTAGCTGTGTTGCTATGTGTAAAATATATATCCACCACTAACCAGTAATTATCATTAACTTCCTAATGTGATTATATGATAATTTTGTATCTAATAGATATATAGTTGATTGTTTTGTATTACAAGGTTTCTGAAATATTATATTTAAATATGCAAGTGAGGCATTGTCTAATTATCTAATCCATACATGCTAATTTGCATTTATTCCCAGAACAGAAATCTGAACATTATAATTTATCACTCCAGAAATAATGGAGTGAAATAATGTTAACAGTCAGAAAAAATTTAATGTTTTTTCAGAATAAAATGGTATATAAATCAGGCGAATGATATACTATATGTGTCATGTTTTCATGTCTTTTATTTTGAAGGTTTCCCTTTGTCATGTTCCTGGTTTGTCATGGGTGCGTCCCAAACAGCTCCCTAGTTCAGTTGTCAGGGCACTGATCAGGGAGTCAGCCCATTGACTTATGTCCTGATCAGTGCCCTGACTACTGAACTAGGGAGCTGATTGAGACGCATGCATGTTATTTCCTTGCCCCTACCATGTGATCTTGTCATGTGCTTCCCTAGTCTCATGTGTAATGTTCTGATTGGTTCCTTTTGGCTCGTTTCCACCGAGCGTTACCGTTCAGTACAGTACAGTTCAGTTCAGTACAATTCGGGGCGCTAAAACCTGATCCAGTTTGCGTTTCCACCACCAACAGCACCCTCACTTGATAGGTGGGGTAAAGTTGTCGACATCATTCTTGTGCGAAGAAGAAAGCGACACAGTAAACAACAGTGGAGGAAATACAGCAGATCCTGTTCTGCTTTTCGGCATGTGGCTGTTTGTCACAAGAAGAAGACACGGTTTGTTTGAGCCAAGGCTGCAGGCTGCAAGAAAAAACACAGCCAAATGCATGCGCAAGTCACGATTCTCTGTCAACCGATCAACGTTCTACAGTGAGTCTAGCTCCACCCTTTAGTACCAGACTACTGTGCTAGGTACCCCAACGGAAGGGTGCCAAAAAAGTGGTACAGTACGGTTCAGATTTAGGGTACCATTCACAACTTCTGATAATGGAAACTGCAAAAATTGCGTACCATACTGAACTGTACTTCTCAGTGGAAACGAGCCATTTGTTTCTTTGTGTATATATAGCCCTCATGTTACCATTGTCTCTTGTCTAACTTTGTCTTTGTAACCCAAAGTTTGTTTAGTCCATGTTCAATTTTATAATTTAGTTCATGTTTTAAGTCAGGTCTTTGTTTATTTTTTTGTTTTATTTTAAATAAACTGCGCATTGGTTCTCACTTCAATTTGTCTTCAGTGGACATTCGTTACAGAAAGCTAGACCAACAGCCATGAACCCACCAGTTGCTCTGCTTCTCCTCTGTCAAGGTGATTGATCCATGGAGGATTATGTGGAATTATGTGAACTTTCTTGCTAAGTGAATATCGAAGATCTTGCCTTAAAAGATATTTTTCGGCATGGACTAAATTACTTAATGAATGACCTAATGCTGGACAATATCCCTCATTGGACTTTGGCCAAGTACAATGACTATGCACTCTTACTGAGCGGTTCATTTACTATTACTAGTTGCGGACAAGGGGGTCCTCAATCCCACAGTACCTACAACACCAGAGACTCGTCATGTGAGGGGTGCCACGGCAAAGTCTCGTCACATCAGGGGTGCCATGCCAGAGTCTTATCACGTCGTCTGCCCGGTTTTCTTTGCAGCCGCCGGCTCTGCCCTGGTCTCTTGTAGAGTCTCCAGCCGTCATTGCCGTCATGACAGAGCCCTTTCACGTCATGGCAGCCACGCCAAAGCCTTGTCACGTCATGGCCAACACGCCAGAGCCTCCTCACATCATGACCGCTCAATTTTACCTAGAAGATTTTTAGGTGGGGGCCTATAGTACCCAAACTCTGGTGGATACAGAGTTTAGTTCTACATTAAATTTATCAACCATGACTCTGGTGGTTCCTAGTCTGGGGGTGCCAGAGGTCATCCCACTATTCACGGTGCTTCCTGTAATGGCCACCACCTGTGTGTGTGTGTGGGCCACATACAGCTCCTACAGAGGGCGGCGGCGACTGCTACAGCTCTTCCAAAGGTGGTGGTGACCACCTGTGAACTGTCTAAGCCCAATGCTATGACAATCGAGGATGTTGTCAAACTATCTGCCTGTCATGTCACGGCCACAGAGGCCATTCCCAAATGATCTACCTGCACCTGTTACGGCCATGGAGGTCTTGGTGGGCCATCCATGTCTCTGCTCTGTCATGGTCTCCTGAACTGTGGGGGTCTTCTGTCCCGCTGTAGTGGTCTTCTGTGCAGCCGTCGGCTCCGCCCTGGTCTCCAGCTCTGCCCTGGTCTCTTTTGCACCATCAGGTCTGCCCTGGTGGCCTTCTGTTCTGCCTTGGTGGTCTACGAATCCAAGCCCAGCTCTGCTTCATGGTCCAGGCCCACCTCTGCTTTATGATTTGGGTCCGCCACTGCTCCATGGCCCATGGTCTCAGCTACTGATCCACGACCCAGGCCCATGATCTGTCATGTCTGTTTTTGGTTTTGTTTCATGCCTATGTTTTCTTACTGTCATGTTCCTTGACCCCATCTTGTGATCCTTTCATGTGCTTCCCTAGTCTCGTGTAATGTTTCTTTGGTTCATGTGTCACTTTCTTATTGGTTTATTATTGGTTCATTGTGTTCAGATGTGTCTTGTTAAGTTATTAGTCTTTGTGTATATAGCCCTCATGTTACCATTGTCTCTTGTTTAGCTTTGTCTTTGTAGCCCACTGTTGGTGAGTCCATGTTCAAGTTTATGTTTCAAACCAGGTCTTTGTTTATTTTGTATTTTGTTCATGTTTTACTTTAAATAAACTGCACATGGGTTCTCACTTAAACTTGCCTTCAGTGGACATTTGTTACAACATGAACAAACCCTTTGTAAAAATTTATATCTATAACCCTATATAGATATGTTGTTGTTGTTGTTTTAAGTGATACTGAAGTGGAGAATTTTGGCTCAGTGCATGAGGGGGAAAATGCTTTTAAATGTATGTATTGTAATTAAAATGTTGTCTTTCCGCTAGTCTGAAAGAAGACCGGTTTTAGAAGCAAATTAGCGATCTTTAAGAGTGAAATTGGCACTAAAACAAAGAGAGCGAAAAAAAAAAAAGCCATGTTACAATAGTACATATTACAGTGGCGTGTCTTGATGGGCTGGTCCACTTGTGAGGCAAGATTTGAAAGTGCACAATAAACTGTTTTTTCTGTAATACATGATATTATGTTTTTCTTATTGCCATATGTTAAAACTGATTTTCTTATGTGATTTAGTTGCAGTGCTGTTTGACTCTGAGAAATTTGGAGACCATCATGATCCTTCTGACTCCTACATCTGGTATGTAGATTAATCACAGTATATGCAAAACGGTGCTACTTGTAATTTCTGCTCACTTCGTAGCAAAGAAAATGGCTGTTTGTTATGTTTGGGATTGTTAATAATGAGTGGCACTAGCCGTGTTTCTGTGGTCAGTAATGATTGGCACAAGATTGAAAGTAAAGCGTGGACTTCCTCATATGCCGAGGACAGCTCTAGGTTGCACTATAACTCTGTATCTTGAACTGGACTTAATCCCATTTTTGACTATTTATTTATCCCCAATAGTAGTTTCTTAGTGGTTGGCCTGCATGTCTGTTATTTAAAAAACATATGGGCTATCATTTTGCATGACTCATGGTGGTATTTGTTCTGAAGTTGCTTATACTCTTTAACTTACCTATTTACACTTACGAGGTTCAGTTACGCAACTGAAATGACGGGTTTCCTACGGACAGTATTAGACAGTATTAGTGTTCTAGAAACAGATAATCATTAATCCTGTCAATCCGGGCTTCTGTCACATGGAACAGAGGAACTAGACCTGCAAGAAGACCTGTGGTATTGGCTACGCGGGGTCTTTTAGCAAAAGTTGATATGGTCTTTGATGTTCCTGTCATTTGTTAAGATTACACTGCCACAACAAAAGGAGGTATTTTCTTTGTATCAACTCCCTTTAGACTTTGGACCAAGTTCTAGCTCTTTCTCTAGGTAATATGTAATTTGATCTTATGCACTGTCTATCTAGTTTTATGAAAAGGTCTGTAAACAGGAAGCTACTGTAATTCTCACTTATCTTAAAGTGCCCCTATTATGCTATTTTAAAGGTTTGTGCTATTTTAAATTGTTTCCTACAATAGGTTTACATCCATCCATGTTCAAAAACACTTTAATTTTTTCTCATAATATTGCACATCACCTCACTTCTCAAAGAGTCTGAAACAATTTGTTCAAAGATTCAGTTTCTTGAAACCACAAGTCTACTGACTGGACTGCTTACAGCTCTTGTCAGAAACTAAACGGCCATTACCATATTTGAATTTCGACTCTGGAGGCTTGCTCAATCCTCAGCGATTGTACACACTTTAAGGACAGTAACAATGGCATTCATTTTACCATATCAATTTGAGCCTGAGTCAGATGATGAAACATTGGAAGAACTAGTTGATCAACCCAAACTTACATCACAAGAACGACTTGAGCATGACGTTTCTCAGTGGTAAGTGTTTGCTCAGTTTGTCGTACATTATGAGATGTAACTGTGTAATTCCTTTACAAGTGTATTTCCATCGACAAGCCGATTTGTATATTTCTAATTTATTGAAGTGCACATGTGGGAACTGTATCATTAGCTGTATCAATAACGGTACATACAATAGCCGATCGAGCACTAACATGAATTATTTGATGTAACATTACAGTTTGCAAACCAAAATCTTGCTCCATCCTTTACTCAAGGTAGTAAGAATTATTAATTTGCATTAATTGACACAATTTTAGGTAATAGTGGGCCCACAGCTGAAAAGCAGAACTATTTCAGTAAGACAGTGGGTCTCATTCACTAAGCATGCATATACACAGATTTATGCATGAACGTTTTCATGAACAAATCATAATTCACCAAAAACGTCATCACGTGCACAAAAAGAGAATTCTAAATGTGTGGATAAAATGAAGGAACAACTGAAACCACACGTATGCAAAAAGCATTTTCTCTGTGCTGACTTATACTCATTAAGAAGTTACATTTCATTTTAACACTATTATATATAAAAATTTATAAATAATAACATTTAATTTAATCTTAAATTTATCATATGCAGTGAAAGGGTAAGAAAAGCTGCGTTATAGCTTAAGCTGCGAGGTTTAATAACGCAGATTTACGTGTTTGTACAGCTGGTTAATGAGAGGTCTGAAGTCTGGGTCTATATAAAAGGTGTTGTGTTTGAACTGGTTTTGAGAAGGACACTCTTGGCAGGATCTGGTGAGAACACGCATGTCTGCAGAGAGTGGCATATGCTTGACAAGAGTGATGAAGGGTTTTAAAGGATTATTTAGACTACTCCAAATTCACTCTCATTAGAATGAGATTGCCTAATTCACAATATGTGTACGCACATGAATTTATTAGAGATTTTTCATGAGAAGTTCTCCTGTGTATACAAATACCAAATAATACATGCAATTATTAGTGAATGAGACCCATTAACAAGAGTTAGCTGATGCACTGGGTGTATAAAACACTCTGTAGGAAATATATACATCAATAATTAATCATACTTGCAGGTTGTGATTTGGAGCAAGTTTTTGTAAATCCCGGGTTGATCTTGCCAAGATTTGTAAAATGACAGGAAAACAACAAAAAGCCTATACTGCTGAGGGCGGGTCAAAGTAGATATTGTTTGTGGGCAGCCAATAAAGACCACAGGATGGCATTATGCAAATTTGTTATATACAGGTACGTAAATATGTTATGGAAGTGAGACTGGAATTACTGACGACTCATTTCGGCAGTTCAGAATGGATTCTTTCTTTTGAGGGACAATAACTTTATTTGTCATGCACTTTGAGCTTTAAAACTTTGCAGACCTTTTACTTTCTCAAAAAGCTGTATTACACACTACATGAAAGGTAATATTTGAAAAAGCATAATGGGGGCACTTTAATATAAGAAATGTAAGAAGACGTTACCTTCATAGTTTACTACACTGTTAACACTGTCATGTCACATTTCATTAGTCAGTCCAATTCTGGAGTATTTTGCATCATTCTGTGAGACATTTTGTTGAAGCTTTTCACATATAATAGGCCATTCTGATTTTAGTTAAAATCCTTTTTGCATATACATTTACTGAAAAATTCTTTATTTTTTATTTTTATATAAATTACACTATTTGGTTGGACTATAATAGGTCTATACACTACTGTTTAAAAGTTGGGGGTCGGTATGTCTCTTATGCTCACCAAGGCTGCAATTATTTAATTAAACATACAGTAAAAATGCAATATTGGGAAATATTATTGTCATTTAAAATAATTATATTTCAATATATTATTAAATTTTTATTTATTCCTGTGATGACAAAGCTGAGTTTTCAGCAGCCATTACTCCAGTCTACACTACCAATATAATCCATATTTACTTACTTTAAGCAGATTTATTAATATAAGGTTATGTTATTCTCAATGGATATCTCAAATGCTTTAATAATCCTTACAGATTTTACAAAAACATTTGAAATGAGAGGTCTAATTGCCTTAATATACAAACAAACATCTCTATGGTGAATTATGTGTGTTGGCATGTGCTGTGTCTCATTGACTGTTTTCTTTCAGATGAAGAGTCGCTTCAAATCGACTGGCTTTGGAATCACATCAAGTTCAGGTTACAAAACACAATAGTAGGAACCCTTCCTTAAAGGTGAAGTGTGTGATTTACTCGTAGTTTAATATGCAGAAACGGCTATAATAAGCCTTTTTTTGTTGTTGATTTTCCCCCTAAAAATGTAAATACTATGGTTTTGTGGCACTATCAAAACATCACTCTGTTGGTTTCAGCAGCCTGATGTAGCAACATTGGCTCAACCAATGGAGTGGGTTTAGAGCAGAGCTATCTGTTTTTCTGACCAGTGGCAGATGGGGGGTGTGTTTGTTTGCTAGTGACACAGAAATTACACACTTCACCTTTAAACCTTTTTGATGTCTTTGTGAATGCTATAGGCAAGATCTTTTGTATTACTGGACTTAAAATATTTACACGTAATGTGCATGTATTCTTGCATGCTTCCCTCACCTAGAAAAGCAGCACATGCCAAAGAATGAAAGTTGACCTGGAAAGAAAATTTCAGGGATTGTCTTGCATACAAATGTTTGTGTCTTCTGTCATGTATACATTTTTGCATAAATCTGCAAATGGGGGACTTGAGTCTCCACAAGCATTCCAATGAAGATATTTGATAGCTTATTGCATAATGAATAAAATGTGACTAATGATAATGTGAATTTCTCTAGGAAAACATGCATTCAACCACTTGAGATTTTATGCCCACTGATTTGCTCCAACACAAAGACTTCTTTGTGTTACTTCATTGAAAATCACAGCAGTGTTCCAGTGGCAAAACAGTTTTGGTCACACTTAAGGAAAAGCACTAGAATTTTAAGTATTTCTTGCTTATTTACCTGTTTTGAGAACATTCACTGTTAATATTCTTTTACTTTTGTAGCACAATGTGAACCTGAATGTATAGCTATCATCTGTGTAGTGTAACAATTTCTGTAGCAAATAGTTGATTGGTAAACGATGTATAAGAATGCTGCTTTAAGATTGGAATCTGCAGAGTACTGCATAATTGTCAGTAGTTGTGGGTGTGAGCAAGCCAAACTTGTTTTATAAAGACAGGCATCTCATTGTAAAAATAGTTATGTCTGACATTTTTAATACTCCCTCAATCAACTGATTGCTGACCACTTTCTAAACTGTTATCAAAGCAACACTGGATTTTCTTATCCAAATGAACCGAACTCTGATGTCAATCAAATTCGGGTGCGTGACAAAACTGGTGTGAAAGCACATTAAAGGTTTAAAGATTTGTAAAAATTATATGTACATTTTTAAATGTGTTTAAAGATTGTATTTGAACAAATTGTAGTGCAGTATAAACAACCTTTTTCCAAAGCTTTAGTTTCAGATTACAGGGCTAATGGTTGTAGATCAATGTGATGTTTGAATTGTAAATTAATCATAACTCCAGTAATGTTCTTTCCCAAAACGTCTTTCTATTTTCTGTTGAAAATGTATAATTTGCTATGGTAATAGTGCTTTGTGGTTTTAGTGCACAGAGGGATAAACAGTCATTTATAATCACATTTGGTTGTTTTGATCTTTAAACAAGTGAACAAGGGTTTCTTTCTTTTGGTAATTTTTTTTTTTTTTTTTTTTTACCTCAGCATATTACTTTATAATTGATATTACAAATATTGTTCAGTGCTTGAGGTGGAGACAAGGGTGGTAGAGACTCAGGCAGAGCTGATGAGCCGAAGAGGTGACACCGCCGTACTGGAGGGCCGAGGTAGAACTGCAGGCTTGTGGGACTGACAGGGAGATGGGGACTTGGCAGACAGTGGCAAAGACGGAGCGACGAGGACAACGGTGGAGCCGGAGGGAAGATCTTGGTGGAGCCAAAGGGGTGCGGGACAAAACATAGCTGGAGGACCGGAACCAGGTGGTACAACCAGGGTGATGACTGACCTAGGTGTAGCCAGAGGGATGAGGGAGCCTAGTGGAGCTTAAGAGATGACGAGCCACAGTGGAGCCAAGGGTCGACAAGGCAAAGTGAAGTCCAGGGCTCTGAGTCTTGAGGTGGAGCCTAGGGAACGACCACAGTGACACAGACTTGGTGATGGGTGACGAAACAGACTGCAGCTTCAATGACGAAGGGAGACTTGGAACTGGAAAACAAAGGAGACATAGAACTGGATGACGAAGGAGACTTGAATCTGATCCTTTAACATTCTTCAATAGTAACACTAGGTGTCCAATTTGTCACATTCACCTCAGGCTCTGGAGTATGTGCAGGGCTCCACTCTATACCCTCATACTCTAATACCACCACAGGCATCGGCTCACACACCTGACAAACTCCTTTTCCAGTCTAAGCTTCAGAACAACCGTGGCCTCAAGAGGACACTCCTGTGGAATTGAGTGGATTGTGGGTGCTGGTGATTAGTAATCCTCCTCACTCTCACAGATGGTGAAAGGTCATCCAGACTGAAGTAGCACCCAGTCAACAAATTCTGGAATTTGCTTTCGTCTTCGCATTGAGCCCTGCCTGGAAAAACACACTCAGGCTGACCGCTGGCATTGACATAGTGGATGAAATGAAGCCGGTCTAAGAAGTCTTGTGTCTGTTCCTTGAGGGAACGATCCCCCTGTGAAAGGATGACAATTTGTACCACTGCTAGATCCATTTCTGTTGGGTCCTATCTTTCTGTCATGACGTGGTTGATGCAGAGATGAGGAGATTAGGATCTATTTGCAGCAGTTTCTTATTTATTAACAAACTCAAATAATAAAAAGGTACTCAGGATATACTGGAATCAAAAACCACAAACAGAACAACCAGCTAAAAGCAAAGAAGACGGAACCAAGACTACCTGAAAACAGACTCAGTATATACTAGCACAAACCAATGAACAAAATGAGAAACAGGTGCAGTGCTTAATCAATGAAAAACCATGGAAACAAACACTAACAGAGGCAACGCAACAGAAACGACTCAAACTCAGATAAAATGTAACAGACATAATATTTCACATAATTATACTATTTATTATACAATGATGTAGTTTTATTATCCACATAATAATGTGAATACAAAGGTTGTTTTTTAACAAACGTGGCTTTAACACTTTTTGCAATAAGTGAGAGAATCATTTGTGGTCCTTTATTTAATATTAATACTATGTTAATATGCTTTAGAGAGGATAAGTGAATAATTACAAACATCACGTTTAGACTATGGAAGAACTTGCACTTCAGAGTCAGCAGATATTTTAAATAAAGTTTAACTAGTTGATTTCAGTGGAATCCATTCAGTTCACACTTCTTTAATATATATTTTACGTAACTGAGAACTCTTCAAACATGCACTGAACTCGCTGTTGTGTAATTGCTCATGTTTTTTTTTTTTGTTGTTGTTGTTGTTTTTTTGGTAGCCTTTTTCCAGGACGCTAACAAACTGCTTCTAAACGAACAGGCTAACTGGGTGCATCTAAAGGAGTTTGCCCGGAAAAATGCTGCCAACGCTCTTTCTGTTGCCAACATGCTCATGGGCATGGCCTCAATCCTCTGCAGTCTCAACGGGTATGCATTCATGCTTTTGATTTGTACTTCACAGAGAAAATCCAATGCATAAAGAAATATAACTTGAGTTTTCATTTTAAGAAAAGTCTATTTGACTAGGTGACAATAACAATTCATTATGAGAATGTTGTTAGAGTAGAAGGAAGTTAAAAAGTTAGAGCTTAAATAAAAATAAAAAGCTAGATCTTAAATTCAGTTTAATATCTTTGGCTTGTTGTTTTGTGCTTTCTTTCTTTATGTCCCTGCCACCATTGTTATTCACAGCCATCATCATGCCGCGTGCTGGCTGGTTCTGATCGGTTACCTGCTGGATTTGGCAGATGGAGCGGTTGCTAGGCAACTGAATGCGTGTTCTGCACTGGGTGAGTAGTGTTAAAGTGTTCTTAAGTACAAATGAGTGGGGCCAGGGGTGAGTCTTGTTGCGTTAGATACTTTTATCTACAGTCCCCTTATAAATAAATAAACTGAAGGGAATGAATAAATGATCAATTTAATAATTTAAACATAAACATGTAAAGAAAAGCAGTTGTAAAATTATATTTTGAAAAGCAATTTAAGAGGAGCATTACATTTTGTTGTTTTATTTAACTACATTTTGAAATGCAGTGAGATACAGTGTGTACAAAGGGAAACAAAACAACATTTCTTCAGGACAACGGTGCTACATAAAAACAACACCAGACAACACTGGTGACTGGACAACTACTAAAACACTAGAAAGATCTTGAACTAAGAACTAGAATTGAGTAATAATTAAATAAGAACTAGGATATGGACAGAAAAGATTACACATACAGCACAACAAAAAATTGCAAACAGTGCAGATACAATAGCACATAAGGCACAGTGAGGGCAATGCAACATTTTAAAATTAATTTTCAATTTAAAAATAAGTGGTTTTAAATATACCTGTTAATTTGTAAATGTTTATTTTTGAATTGTTAAATTGATTCCAGTTTATTCCAACCATTTTATTCCACTGCTATAGTACGCTTCTGCTGAATTAAATAAAAAACCTTAATAAATAAACAGAATTATTCTGTTACTCAGTCAACATCTAAAATGAACTTTAATCCAAACATTAATTTAAAGGTACACTATGTAACTTTTCATCAACACATCAATCCTTCTTCCAAAACGTGTTTTTGTCTTACCCTAATTCACTATGGTAAACCTATAACCTAAACATACAACCCTTATATTTTTAGACGAGGCGTGGCTTTTTGGAGATGGCGAGAACTGAGAGTTTAAAATGTTGCAAAAGCAAACTCTTATAGAGTTCATTGTAAAGCATTCTAAAGTGAACGCACATGGATTTGTTCTTAACATTGTTCTTACGTTAATGAATTTGGAGTATTCTAAATGAGCGACCGCATGCCCAGGGTTATGAATTTGCATAAAACACAGCCAAACCATGTCTATATAAGGGTTTTGCAGGGTATATATATATATACAGTAAATGTATGTGTGTGTGTATGTATGTGTGTGTGTATATATATATATATATATAAAATGAAATATATTTGACGTAATCTATTCGATGTGATTTTTTGCGTACTTGTGGTTTCAGTTGTTCCTCAATTTTTTGTGTAAATGTAGAATAAAATTTAGATCGAAAGTTGATTAATCATGATTTTTTTTTTCATGAAAATGTTTGTACGCAGATTTCACACACGTGCGTACACATGCTTAGTGAATGAGATTTTTTTTTAACCGCTAGAGGGCGGTTGCATTTTCTGTAAAAAACAAAAAAACAAGCAGGTTTTCTCTTTTAAACCACGAGACCTTTCCAACTCGGTAGTGGGAAACCTGTGGATTGTGTGCAGGTGGTCACGTTCGCCCAGCTGCCTGAAATAGCTCTGCAATGCCCTCACAATGCCAAGTCACTTGTGCTCTTGAGCTGCTTACTGTTGTCACTCTGTTGTTCTGCATGACCTCACTGATGGGTGTTGTTTTGCCTCCCTTTTATGGCAATAGAACAGTTCATTTGTGATGAAGCAGCCTAATTCAGGGGGATCATGTTCTGATTGTTTGTTTTATCCTCATGCTTTGGACCACCAACATATTTAACATTGCTCAAATCGTTGACCACGGAATTGGAATACCAGTCCATTTGTTTGGACACACACTCAAATGTCCCAACCTGGTGAAAACATGCCCCCACTTCACTAGCGATAAAGAAACTCCTGAATGCTGTTTATAGCTGATGATAATGAGCTGATGTGGACTGGCATGAAGATTTGTCTCTGTTATTCTTTTCAGATAGTATTAATAGTTTAAAGCTTTAAATAGGTGTTGCTCAATGTATATTAATAGGAATGGAACAGATGGTTGACTGTTAATCCAACAACAGACTAATAAAATTGCATCACAATAACTGTCAGCACTAGTGATGGAAAGTCCAACTCATTTCCGTCAGTCGGTTCTTTAAAAGAAAATAATTCAGGGACTCTACATTAAAGTTGTTTAAGCCAGTGTGTGCTGAGCTGTGATTCCAGTAACTTGTTTCCCATCATGTTTTGAACCATAGTGCCTGCTATACAAACTGTGAGCCAAAACTTGTGATTTTGGCATGTCAGCTAGTCTCAGCCTTAGACGTCATGCCCACAGACCATCGTTTGAACGTCTGATGCATAAAATGGGAAACAATTTGGGAGTTTAGAAGTCGTTATCTGATTGGTTGAATTCTACAGGATTTCCGGGAGACATGTGTGTCACGTTTTTTTAATGGCTGTTTACAGCTGTGACAACGAGAGCTTATCAAAATCAACTAAACGTTTGATTTTCAAAAGTATGTGAAGTTTACGGCACCATTGTTGCAGTAAACTTGCACAGCGTTCTTGAATTAATATTTTATTAGATGCACAGCGGTCTGTTATTGTAGGGACATTGACTTTACATTTTCACACACCTAAACATGACGCAGAACAAAACGAACTGTGATTGGTTGCTTTACGTGTCAGTCAGATGTCATCTTGGGCGGTCCTTGGCCAATTAAAACTGCAATGGAGTCCAGACCTTCTGCCGTCAGTCTGAAGGTCTGGCTACGGGAGACTACATGTCAGCATGACGTCACATAAAGTCTGACAGCATTTCAAGGAGGCATCCTTGACAGTTGCTTTGAGTCGGGTTTTTTTCCGTGTTTTGTGCCATGACTGTTGCATTTTTGAAAAAGTGTTAACAATGTGGGTTTTTTGTTTTTTACTGCAGGTGCTAAGTTGGATGATTTTGCTGATTTCACAACATTTGGAATAGCAACATCTCTCATCTTAAGGACACCCAGTCTACTGGATAACATCCTGTGCATGTTGTACGTGCTGTCTGTCTTTACTCGTCTCTGCTTCTTCTCTAGTGGTGAGGAACTTCCACCATGTTTATTGACATACAAAACACACAACTGTCTTTAGCTGAACCATCCTGGTTGCCAACCCAAGTGAATCTCACTCAGATATAATGATTTTAAAAAAAAAGAAGAAAAAATGACCACTTTTATTCAGCAAGGATGCATCAAATTGATCATAAGTGACAGTAAACATGTAATATTACAAAATATTTATATTTCAAATAAATGCTCTTCTTTTAAACTTTCTATTCAAATAATCCTGACGTATCACTGTTTCCAAAAAAATATTGATAATAAGAAATGTTTGAACACTAAATCAGCATGTTAGAACGATTTCTGAAGGATTATGTGACACTGAAGACTGGCATAATGATGCTGAACATTCATTTTGCCATCACAAGAATAACTTACAAGTATTGTCAAGTTTAAGACCTTTATTTCACAATATTACAGTTTTTACTGTATTTTTGATCAACTGCAGCCTTGGTGAGCATACAAGACTTCTTTCAAAAACGTCCAAACTTTTTAATGGTATGTATCCCTAAATAAAGTGGCTATCAGTTATAGATGTGTCTGCTGTTTTCTGCAGGAATCCCGTTCATGTACCGTGGCCTACCATGCATCTACTCCTCTGCCATCTTAGTGTGTGTTTCTCTGCTGACTGGAGGAAATATGGCAGTACTGAGAATCTTAGCAGTGGCCATGATTATCTTCATGGTCAGTCAGAACTTCTACCCACATGACAGAGTACTGGAGTCTCAGGCCTGGAAGAAGGTGGTCTACATCGGAGGTAAAGCCAATAACCAATAAATGTCAAACTAATAAATTAAAGTTCTACACTATTTTGTCTAAATTAATAAAAAAATTAAACACAAAAAGATAAAGTCAGGCATTTTAACTTCTGCAAATGAATTTAGGCATTACAACAAAAAATTCATATTCATTTTGAGATTTGCTTGAGATAAAAGGTAAATATAATTAAATTATTGCTGATTTTAAAGGGATAGTTCACCCAAAAATGAAAATTAGCCCATGATTTACTCACCCTCAAGAAATCCTAGGTGTATATGACATTCTTCTTTCAGACGAATACAATATTATACTGTGTTATATTAAAAATGTGTCTGAGCTCTTCCAAGCTTTATAATGGCAGTGATTGTTGTTCTGTTTTTGAAGTCCATAAAAGTGCATCTATCCATCATAAAAGTGCTTCACATGGACACATCGCTTCGCCCCTCAGAGCCGTGTGGAGTACTTTAATGATGCATTTATGTGATGGATAGATGCACTTTTATGGACTTCAAAAACAGAACAACAATCACTGCCATTATAAAGCTTGGAAGAGCCAGGACATTTTTTAGTATAACTCTGATTTTATTCGTTTGAAAGAAGAATGTCATATACACCTAGGATGACTTGGGGGTGAGTAAATCATGGGCTAATTTTCATTTTTGGGTGGACTATCCCTTTAAAGATTCATTTTATGTGAGTGTTCAGAGTAAAAATAGGGAAATTAGCATGTACGATTACACATTTAATAATTTTCAGCAAATAATCATAACTTTTTTTTCTCTGTTTAGGAATTGCCATGGTGTTTTGCTCCTCCTTCCCTCCTGCTTGTGTTTACTACTTGTTATGGTCAGTTTCCTACATACTGTTTCCAACAACCCTTTGGAGCTGCAAAGTGTAAAGGGGTAATGGCCTATGAGGCTCACTCGGCAGAGAATCCCCTTGGGCTTCTGCAAAGAACCAATTTAGAAAATCAGAATTTTTTTTTTTTTTTTTTTTTTTGAGGTGATGAGCTTCATGAAATCTACATGATCTACAGTAGGAGGCCTACAGTACGGACATTTTGATTTGCTGCTGTTGTTTCATCGCTAAGGATGATAAATGCTCTTTGCCTCTGCTTCACACATATTTTCATGTGTTTGAAGGTCATGTTGACACAGTAGATGGTCTCTGATGATACACTATGTGTGGTGTTTTTTGCACAGTTCAGCCTGACTGAATTAAATCTAAAAAGGCAAGAAGCAGAGTAGAGATTGTCAAATTTGCTGTGGAATTGATACTTGTAGAATTATATTTTTTTGGTTATTGTTTAAGAGACTAATCCGAAAAAGACAACTCAGCTCTTAATCATAATCATATTTTCTGCTTTCTTTATTCTGATTACATTGCCCTTTTTTAAATAAATACCATAAGGGAATTTTATGCATATGATCTGTGTCATTTCATGTAAAAACACTACAGTGTGAATAATGTAGTGGCTCATGTAGTTTATCTGGTGCCTGGTTCATGTGACTTTGATCAACACTTTATGTCCCATATAATATTAGCTAGGCCTTTCAAAACAAATGCCTCAAATATGAAGAATGTGGCAGTTGGTTTAATTTTGATAAATGAGTTTATCTGTATCAGTTGGCCTCTGTTTTAAGGGGTCTTGCTTCCTGACTCAGTAATTATTTGTTTAGCAAGTGATCTTCCATTGGATTTGCTATGTACTGTTCACGGGTTCAATGGGAGATTGGTACCCTGCAAACATAACAGTATTGAGGCATTATTTTGTGTTCTGTGCACCACTTGTGGTTACTTTTTATTAAAACTTAGTTGTGGAAAATGTCTTTGTGGTTTTTAAAGGTCAAACTGTAATGGATTTGACTGGTATACCCTTTTACCATGGTATATATTTCCATCAAAATACTGCAGTACTTTTATTGCTGTGCACTAGACATTAACTAGACGTTAACTAGACACTTAGTCAATCAAATTAAGTTAAACCCAGTCTCTTAAGATGATATGTCCTGTGACAGACAAAAGGGTAGTTTTACTTAATTATTTTAATGGTAAAATCTCACTTCAACTGTCAAAACATTTACATGTATCAATTTAGCAGATACATTTATTCAAGGCATCTGTAAAGGCAGACAGTAACATGAAAATAGTTGTAAGACAAGTACAAAAGAAAAAGCTTTTATAGATAGGCTAGATGAAACACTGAATCCAGAGACAGCTAGAAAAAATACTCAAGCCTTGTTACATGTTAATACTGTAGTGAACTTAATGTTTTAAAATATTATTTTCAGTTTAAGTAGACCTATGCTGATTAGGTACTTTGAACTTTGGGTAAAACCATATACTATAACACACAGTAAATCTCATTTCTCTTTTTATATCCCAATCGCTACAGTCATATTTACTAACACAATAAAACGGTCGCATTAGATAAATAAATAATATTCATTAGCCACTACTTTAATCAAAAGCAGAAATTAAAATGACAAAGATTCTGAAAGTACTTTTTGATTTTACATAGTAGCAATAATATATATTCAGAAACGTTCATCTTTGACCATTCAAAGAAATAGGGCGACATCTAGTGACATTCTGCTCGTCATGACATGGCTACACCATACTTGTGTATGGAACTGACTCTATTGTGCCATTTTTATGCACTGTAGAAATGATCAATTGGAAATCCTTTGAATGTGTAGATCTCATTGAGGCAGTCCTGCTTTCCTCCTGTATTCACAGATGTCAATCTGTTGTTCAGAGCGAAGCGGTTTTGTGTCAGCGTGGTACTTGTATGAGTCTAGAAGCCGAATAATGGCAGAATACACAGGCCGGTCCTTGAAGTTCCACATGCAGCAGTACTTTATTAAGTCATATCTGCAAGATATATTCCAGATAATATAAATTTATATGTCGTTTAAACAAGATTTTCAGAATTTCTTAAACAGTTGCAGCTCATAGAGGAGCAGGACAACTAATTACATGGCCAATTTGTTATGTTAAAATAAAAAAAATAAAAAAGGACAAATATAAAAGCTTACAACGGGGCTCCACAATTTTCTGGTCTTTTCATCCGGTAATGGGCTAAAGTGTTGGGCAGCACTTCAGACGGATCCAGGTCAGGATAGGGAGGAGACCCTTTCAAAAGAGAAGGAAGGTAAATATAACAGCAGTAGGCCTAATTATATGTATAAGACATGCTAATTAAAATATAAGGTATGTATAAGACATGCTAATTTATTTGCTTCATATTATTTTTAATTGAAAGTAACAACTGGTGTATTAATATTACCCAGGGTTATCATCTCATAAAGCATGATTCCAAAAGACCATCTGAAGGAGCACAAATTAGAAATCAAGCACATTGGTCAAAGTGCAATATTTTTTAAGTTGTCAAAATTTCCTGATAGACTCACACATCACTCCTGTCTGTTTGGGGAAGCCTCATTATCCGTTCTGGTGCCTGCCATTTTACCGGCACATTGAATTCTTGTTCCTTGTCCACCATCCTCATCTGGCGGCTCTTAAAAGCCAAATCCAATCCGGATACTTTGACAGAGAACCCTGAACCGATCAACATGTTCCGGGCTGCAACATCTCCATGAATAATTCTGTGGTAGGAGTGTAAGTAGTCCTAAGTAAAAATAAATAATTTACTGAACATCTTTCAGTTGATTTATGTTCTATTAAGTATGAGTATAAGGACATAAATGACTCACCAGACCTGCTGCTACCTGTGTAGCTACTAGATAAACAGACCTCTCTGAAAACACTTGGATGTTGTTACCTACGCCACATCTGTCCTGTTTAGAAAGAGTTAAGTTGAGAAGAAAAATTAGTGATGTGACTTAACCCATGTATATTCTTTGTCAACATAGGTGTTTTTACTTCTCGAAGACTCCAGAGGAAATGCAAGAGGTTCCCTGGAAAGATCGCCTCCAAAATCAGGTACATGGGCGTCCGGCGTGTCTGGCAGTGTAACATCTTCACTATATTCTCGTGTTTGCTCACTGCTGCATGGAAGAGGACAAAATCCACAAATTCCATAGCCTCCGTTTGATTTGACCTGTCTGATACAACAACATATATCCAATATTTCCAGTCTTTCAGTGTGACTAGTGACTACAATCATAAATTCTACTTTTATTTCGTCTAATGTAAATAAACAGCTTGGTGGAGCAGAACTATGGACAACAACAAATGAAGAAACTCTTTAATTCTCAGTAGAAGCACTTCAGAATGATTTATTTGTGTTCTGTACCTTTAAGAGTTTTAATCACCACAGCAGTGGATGTGCTGTCTTTTTTTAGTTGACCTGTGCAGATTGGCCCATAATGTCCCATCTGAAGCGGCTCAACCCCCACCAGGGTACACTGAGCAGGTATCTCCCATAGACCGAGAGCTTCCTGTGCAGGCCACAGGGTCCCGACACCTGTATCCAAGGGTACGGGCTCCCCTTCTGAAAGATGGTTGATTCAGCAGATACTATTTCTCATGATTTTCCCTCAAAAAAAAACAGGCAATAAAACTGAAAACAAACTTTATGCATCTGACATTTGGGTTCAAAGTGTTGCCTCCTTCACATACCATTTACATTTGAAGATGAGCCTGTGATAACCTGAGCTGATGATTTTTTGGTAACAAAGCTCCATATTATCTGAGAAACAACAATCAGGGTGCTGAGAGCCAGCAAGCTTGGGATAATGATGACCGCAAATGGACCTGATCCTTCCTCATCTGTCCATTCATACAAACACAAGGTGAAATACACATGCTAAATATTTAATCATTATACCTGAAAACAAAGGTAAAAGCATTTAAAGTATGTTGGACTCAATTGTAAGTACTGAAAGAAAGGTGGACTCCTACGTACAACCGACTGGGTCATAGCCAGAGGAGCTGTTGCATTGGGCCTGTACAGCCATAAGGGGGTCTCTTTAACATTTCCAAAACAGGCTTGATAAAAGACAAACATTTGAATAGAAAGAACATCTGTTATTAGAGATGAATCGCAAGAAATAATATCTCAACATATATTGAGAGTGCATATCATTCTTACCTTACTGGAGTAAAGGTGGAAAAGAAACTTTTAAAGAAGTTTGTGACTGCTTTTGGTAGCCGTTTTTGTTTGCCTTTCTGTTAGCATAAAGTCTGATTTTGACTTTCAGAGCAATGACCGTGAGATTGACTGCCCTCCACGTTAATGATTAACTTAAGTATAGAAGCCTTTTAACTGTTGCCAGGAGTGCAGTGTTTTTCTGAACTGCAGATTATTTTCACTCATCTCTTTCTTGAATTAGGGTAAAATGACGTGAGACGCACCTTGCCCACCTTTATTTTTTTCTCTTGATCACAGATGGCACAAAATCTCATCTCAACATATTTAATGAATAGATATGCGCTGTTGTCATTTCATCTGAATAGTGACATTTTGTGAAATTTAGTCAGAGAAAACAGTTTTGAGGTTAATTGATCTTATTTTGTGTCTCTGGAAAATAGTGATGACATTAACCTTATATTATGTTGAATATCAGTTTTTTTGTGTCTATTTGTTAATGAGGGATTTGTGGATACACTCATGTTTTAGATTTGTGGGGGGAAAACATCTCAGGTTACGTATGTATCCCCTGAGAGGGAACGAGATGCTGTGTCAAGCACTGCGGGAACACCTCTGTGTGATTGCGTCATGAAGCACTTGTAAACTCAGTCCAATGGCGTGACGTCATAAGTGGGTGACGTCATTGACCAGGAAACTATAAAACACCTGAACCAAACAGTGTCAGCTTCTGATAAGTCGAACAAGTCAGTCACAGGCATGCCGGGAGTATGGCAAAGCGACGCAGCGTCTCGTTCCCAAATGCCTGTATATGTGAAGTCGCACAGTGGAATAAGGGGGAACTGATAGCAACTTCCTCTGGGCCCAAACCAGAACTCGATGTGCCAGCTTCCAAAGTTGGCGTTAGCGTAAACCCCCCCCTGGCGATTTATATAGGAGACCACCGCTGTATTGTCTGTGCGGACCAACACATGGTGGCCCCTCAGGTCTGGGAGAAAGTGCCTGAGTGCCAGAAACACAGCCATCAACTCCAGCTGGTTTATGTGCCAGGAAAGTTGATGGCCACAGACCCTGAACCAAGCGACCACTCATGATTGCCCCCCCAACCGGTGAGAGATGCATCCATCGTTAGCGTTAAGCGACGACAAGGAGCTCCCAGCACCAGACCCTAGGACAGGAACCACGGATCCTTCCACATAACCAAGGCACGTAGGCATCGCCGTGTGACCTTGATCATGCGAAAAGGATTTCCCCTCGGGGAGAATCCCTTGGTTTTGAGCCATCACTGTAAGGGTCTCATGTACAGCAAGCTAAAAGGTATCACGTTTGACGCTGCTGCCATCAAACCCAGTAATCTCTGAAACTGTTTTATAGTGAGTGACTGGCCTAGTCTTATCCTGCTCACGGCTTCCAGGATCAATTTCTCTCGAGCGGGCGCCAGACAGGCCCTCGTGGTCTTTGTGTCCCATTCTACGCCCAGGAAAAGTGGTACTCTGTCGTGGAGATAGCACGCTTTTCTTTACATTTAGCCTCAGCCCCAACATTTTCATATGAGTGAGGACAGCATCTCGATGCTGAGACGCCAGTTGTTCCGACTGCGTCAAAATGAGCCAGTCGTCTATATAATTCAAAATGCGGATGCCCTGGAGTCTCAGAGGAGCCAGTGCTGCATCCACGCACTTCCATGCGTGCATCCATGCTAGGCCAAACAGAAGAACCTGATACTGGTATGCTTCTGCCCCGAAACTGAACCTGAGGAACTTCCTGTGTTGAGGAAGGATAGAGACGTGAAAGTATGCATCTTTTAGATCTATTGTGACACACCAGTCCTCGGACCTACCTGACATACGATCTGTTTCAGAGTGAGCATTTTTAATTTAAATTTTTTGACTGCTCGATTTAGCTGACGCAGATCTAGAATGGGACGCAGCCCTCCATCCTTCTTTGGAACTATAAAGTACTGGCTGTAAAACCCTGACTCTCTGCTGTGGGGAGGAACCCTCTCTATAGCCTCTTTTCGCAGAAGCATCTGTACTTCTTGTTCCATTACCAGAGCCAGTTCGAAGTTGACCACTGTGGATACTACCCCGTTGAACCTGGGCGGGTGTGACCCGAACTGAATTTTGTACCCCTTTTCTACTGTCTGCAGGAACAATTCTGAGATATTTGGCAGAAGTTTCCACACTGCCAGAAAATCTACTAAGGGAACTGCCTCTGGTGTTTGCTGAGCGACCAGCTCGGTGTCCTGAAGCGGCGCACCGGCAGGAAGCAACCGAACTGACCCACTCTGAGCCCTCCTCGGAGGTTCCCGCCCAGCAGTCCCAGAGACATGAGACTTACAAGGGAGAAATTTCTGAAACGCAGCTGCCTGTTTTTTTGCTTCTTTGAACCTCTCGACGAGGGGCCAGCAGGGGAGACAGCGGCATCTAACAAGAACCTTTTATCTCTGTCCTTGATGTCTGACAGGTTAACCAGAGATGTCTCTCCATGGCCACCAGGGCTGCCATAGAGCGGCCGATGGATTTGGCCATCTCCTTGGTGGCCCGAAGAGACAAGTCAGTGGCTTTCCTGTTCACCACTACCGTTTCTCTCCCTACTTCCTCACATTCATCATCAATGTCTTTCAGCAGGTCGGCCTGATAAGCTTGTAGGACTGCCATAGTATGTAGACAGGTGGCCGCCTGACCTGCTGCTGAGTATGCCCTACCAACTAAAGCCAACGTTGTTCTTAGTGGCTTAGTTGGCAGCTGCGGGGCTTTCAGCGACAATGTAGACTCAGGGGAGAGATAGCTCACAAGCATCTCTTCCACCTGAGGCACTGCCGCATAACCATGTTTCTTCAACTCCAAAATGTTGGAATAAGCTGATGTTGCTGGGTTGAAGACTCTAAATGATGCCGGTTTAATCTATGACCTCCACACCTCAGGCGAAGATTCCTCATCTAGATTTTCCAGGCTCACAAAATCCTCACTGTGCCTCGGCAGCAGCGGGACCCGAGCCCTGAGGAACGCGAGCCGAAGCACCCTCCTCAAACACATCACACAGAGCAAATGTGTATCCCCACCCGTGATGTAACAAGGGCAGGGAGTAAACACACTGTCTGAACTGTTGATTCGCCATTATATTTCTTTTTCTTTGAGAGACACACACACATTAAATAGACAAACGATTTCACATAGAGCGCTTGTGAAGACACAGAAGCTGACACTGTTTGGTTCAGGGGTGCTTTATAGTTTCCTGGTCACCCGCCTATGACGTCTCACCATTGGACTGATTTTACGAGTGCTTTATGACGCAGAGGTGTTCCCACAGCACGAGTTGGAGGGAACGGTATGTTTTTATTTTGAAGTGCGTAAGATGGAATCCCAGAATTGGCACAGAGGTCCCCGAGCAACATGTTAGTACCTGTGTTGTTATTTTTTAAATGTAATATTTATTGTATTTTGTGGGATGATCCATGAATTAGATTGTACATTTACGACATTTTTGCAGTTGATTAAAACCTATAGGTGTTATGTATCATACTGTTGTATTTTCAAACAATGTAAGTTTATAAGACTCAAGACTGTATGTAAAACTATGTGAAAAGTATTTAATAGACTACTCAATCAAAAGATTAAACACAACTACAAGTATACTTAATTATTAAATATTTAAGTATCTCGATCAAAAGATTGAGTGCATGTATAGTCCAAATATACTTACCTTTCTGTCAGTATAAGTCAAGTATACTTAAGTGCAATTATATTTCTGAGAAGTAAAAAGACTGAAAGTATACTTTCTTATTTTTAGTTTAAAAGAAGTATACTAATAATACACTTGAACTTCTTTTCCGTAAGGGAAGAAGGCTTTTCTGTTTGGAGATTGCATGTTCTCCTTCTGTCTGCATGGGTTCCTCCAGGTTCCAAGAGATGGCCCACAGAATTACCAAGAGTCGGATACAACTAAAATGGTTAATAAATGAATGAATACCTATATTTAAGTGAAAAAATAAATGTACCTTTCAGACGAATATCGATACTGGGATTCTGTATTGTATTTGGGATTGAGTTGTCATAACACAAAATGTAAAATTATTCAATTTTTTCCCCTTAACAACACACTGGCTGATGCATTATCATCCTACACGCGTTAAACATATATCTAAAAAGTAAATGCACATTGTCTGTAAGGGGTCCATTTTTTCCCATCTTCCCCTACAGAGTGCAACTCTGTACTACAACAGAAGGTGGCACTATAATACAACATCAAGCATGCTTGGATTTTAACCCCTGATAAGAATGTTTTTAACTGTATTATCTTTGTAGAACTACCATTAATGCAAGAAAGAAATGACATGTTGATATTGTAAAAACCATGTCTATGTGCAAAAATGTGTGTAACAGGTGGTGTGAAATTACAAGGTTTATATGCAAAGCTGTTCAACACATGAACCCATAATAACAGAACAATATAGCTTATTATTTATTTAGTTCATTTATTTTCTTCTACATCCATGGTTTTCAAACAGGTCTGTAGGGCATTTAAAGGAAAGTGGGAGGGAGTGTGTGGTATATATAGATTTAAATAGGTATATATATATATATATATATATATATATATATATATATATATATTATATATATATATTATATATATATATATGAGAGAAATGTCATGAAATACAACTTGAATTATGTATATATATATATATATATATATATATATATATATATATATATATATATATCATAATTCAAGTTCTATTTCATGACATTTCTCATTTATTAAATTTAAATATGTAAGGATTATTCAATTCAATTTGATGAAACTTTTATATTAATTGAAACACGTAAATATGTAAAAATATGCTTAATCTTTTTCAATGCATGATCTTGTCCTCATTATAAAGTGGGTTTCATCTTTAATCTTAATATGTTAATCCACCACGTTATAATATTTGAAGTATTTGGGGCTTTTATTGTTTTTTTATTGTAAATGTGCTATGCAAATAAATTATTATTATTATTATTATTATTATTATTAAGAAAATCCCTTGGTTTACTTTATCTTCAAAATATATTTCATTAGACATTTTCAAGACAGCAAGTATTTTTTCCCCTCAACAGGATCAACACCTTTCAGTCCTAGAGGCATGGCAGTCAGGCTTTTTAAGTTTGGTATTGTGAAATAGTATGGGAAATCCCGCCCTCTCGCTCTCATTGGCTGCCCCGCTCTCGTCCACTCTGCATTGGTGTCGGTGTGCGCCACTGACAGTCACTGCTCTCGTTTGGCGCAAGGAACAAGGTGAAAACCTACAAAGTTGCAAACTGCGCCTGCAATTTATCACCGACGGGCGATGACAGGTCGACACAGACAACAACAACCCTCACTAGAGGGCGTTTCTACATGAACCAAAGGTCGTCGGACAGTGGACCTAGTTAGTCGTGTATTCCCGACCCAGGTATTGTTTATCGTCGTTTCCCGTGAACGCGCCGGTAGCTGATGTCATTGGAACAGGTGCGCGAAACCCAAGTTAACAACAGTCGCCCTAGATCGCGAGGGATTACACACGGATGTGAGTGTTTTCCTACGGCGTTTCATTCATGAGCCGGTATTACTAAACGATTCGAGGCTGTATTATTTTTTATGTGCCTGGATAAAGGCTGTCCTGCTTCGGGTGGTAGTTTATTGCTATTTCCGCGTCTTTTACTCCTAGAAAGCTCTTGTTTGGATCGTGAAGACGATATTTGGCAACACTTCTTGGTGAGCAGTGAAGTCCAGCATAGATTCTAAGGCACTGAAGAGCCCTTTTACGTTCGCTTGAGTTTGTGTCTCAATCCAGATGAATTTACGTGAATTTTGACTGAACCATTCAGGGAATATATTTTGAGAACCGAGCGATGCCGACTCTGAAGTTTTGAACCCTTTTTCACCAAGACATGGAAATGAAGCCGCTGTGCTTTACTGCGCTCTAAACGCGTTTGCATAAGGAAATAACCAGTTTTTAAGAGACTCGTTTACGAAAGGGATTAATCATGTCCAAGACGCTGAAAAAGAAGAAACACTGGTCCAGTAAAGTGCAGGAATGCGCAGTTTCGTGGGGTAACGCCGGGGAGCTCAGCGCCGTACTGGAGATACTCGGGGGAGCCGAGCACGGAGAGTTCCCGCACCTCGGACAGGTGTTGTCGGACGCGTTAGTGTGCCATGTCGGCAGGCTACCTGGTCCCGGAGATGTGCTTCTGGAGGTGAACGGCACGCCTGTCAGCGGACTGACAAACCGAGACACCCTCGCAGTCATCCGCCACTTTCGCGAACCCCTCCGTCTGAAGACCGTAAAGCCAGGTTAGTTTGTTAACCCAGTTTCTAAAACCGAGTGAGCTACTAACCTAGACAACAGTTTGTCACTACAATTAGCAATACAAGCTAGTTTTAAGGCAGTGGTAAGCAGCGTTTATTTGTAATTTTGAAAGAGGATTAACGTTTTAGCACAGCTTGTGCTCGAAAGTTACGATGTGTTGTTTAGCAACAGACAACCAATCACGAACGGCCTCAGTGCCTACCTGATTAAATATTCATGGACTTTGTTCAGTCTCAGAAACTTTCACGCGCTGTTTGTAGTTTCAATGTTTCAGAAGTCATTTGATTCTGTTGAGCTTCTTTACGGCTGAAACTGAATTAGTTTCGTAACTGCTGATTTTTTTTATAACATAAACACTATTTCCCCCCTCCCGTGTTTTAATGTGAAACAATCTGTATTTTTCAAAACGATGACTAGAAGACAAAATACAACCCGAGAGGATATGAATGGCGAAATTCCTACGCATACTTACGCGGTTATTATTGTCCAATTGACATGTTAAATATTCAAATAAGAAATATAACTAATGGCTCAGTGTGAAATCTTGAACATGATAACGCAGGGTTGGGAACATTTCAGGTAAAATAAATAATTACTGTTCTTTAGGCAGCTCTCTAGGTTTTGAGAGAGCCAATATCATCTTCGTATTCTATAACTAGCATTTGCTTATAATTACATAGCTGGCATTTTGATTAAATGGGACTCTCAAGGAAAAAGTGGATTTTAACGGAAGCCATTTATCACAGTTACCACAACAGGAGGAAATTGAGACTATCCATCATGAGGGAGTTTTGATACTACTAGATGCTTTCTGTTTGTGGGTAACCACAATGATTTCATTAATCGTGTTGCTGGTAGATACTTTTACTTTCCATCAAGACTCCCAAGGTTTATTTAAGCTGCTAAAGCCAGGTTACAAGTGTTTGCAGGTGTTGGACTGTTAATCTTGTGTTTGTTGGAGAGAAATAATGAGGATTTACAAAAGGCAGCCAAGACCTGAATTTTCAGGACAGGTGAGGATCAGAGACATGATTCTAACAGAATTACCATGGTTACCAGATAACATAGGAATCTAGAGTAGCTTTGAATAATTGTGTAACAAGACCCATTTGTGGATCATATTACAGAAACATCCTAACTCAGAATCTTGTCTGTTTAGTCATTAGAACCATTTCAGTTACAATCTCATTTAAACCCTTGTCAGATCTTAGACACCATGAAATCAAAGTGGGCTATTCTTAATTTTTTAAAGAATAAAGCATTGCTGTATTTATTATGTATGATTTATCCATGCACATTATGTTTTAATATTTTTAAATGTGCCCTCTTAATCTTTTATCAAAAAGATAAAGCCCTCTCTCTTGCAGCGACATTTCTTTTCTTATCTGATGGCGTTTACTGGTGTTTATGACTTTTCACTCACAGGAGATCACGGCACAATAGCAAACAACGATCCAATCAAGTCCAAACATCAAGGACAAAATCAAGACCCGCCCCACATTTTTTTGCTTGTTCGAGAAGCTGTTTCATTAGGATGTATATGTCACAATAGGGTAGAAAAGATGAACACACCTTTATGCTAACTTTAAAGGGTTAGTTCCCCCAAAAATCCTAGGTGTATATGATTTTCTTCTTTCAGCCAAACAAAATATCCTGGCTCTTCCAAGCTTTATAATGGGAGTGAATGGTAACTTTCGAAGCCCAAAAAAATAGGCCCTGTCCCAAATGGCACCCTAAACTCTCTCTGTCTTCCTACAAGTCCACAATTTCATGATGCAATGCCGCTTTGACTGTCAGGAAGAAGTCTGCTGCGGAGCTCGCTTCAGTCAGTGCGCATCGAGGGTGCTCATTGCATATTGCTTGCACAAATTGGCTTCTTTTTATGGTCTCATGGGCTTAATGGACACGCGCACGCGGCAGCCATTGTAAGTCCACAAGACCGTAAGTGCAAATGAAGTGTGCGATTTGGGACAGGGCCTTAGAAGTCTAAAACGAGAATTTTTAAATAGAAATGTCAGAGGAGCTTGAGTTTATTGCCCAGATCTATTTGTTTGAACCACGAGAGGCTAAGCTTACGCTACTCCTACATCCTACGTCATACGTCTGGTCATAGTACACTCTTTGACCAGAACTTGACTCGCATACGGCTGTTACCGGAAGCCAGTAATTATACTTTATACATTTAGAAATATGGATATTTTTCTTACAAAAACTCATATTTTTAAATATAACTCTGATTGTATTTGGCTGAAAGAAGAAAGTCCTATACACCTAGGATGGCTTGAGGGTGAGTAAATTATGGGATAATTTTTATTTTTGGGTGAACTAACCCTTTAAGATGGGGCATTTCATGAATAAGACCCCCCGCATCATATAGAAATGAATGAGTACTCTTTTATTGTTTTAAGAGTGCATGACCCTTCAGTATGTATCTATGCGATTTCACGTCACCAAGAGCCGATCCAGATGCTATGGGTATCTCAGCCATTCAGTTAGAAATTGTGTAGACTCTTTAAACATTTAGAGCTTTGAACTTGGTGTGTGTAATCCTCTTTGCCTGCAGCACAGATGTCGTCTGACTTCCCAGCTTCCTCCCTTCACCCGCTGTCCACCTCATTTAGCGCGTTAGCCTGCCTAAAGGATCACTATTTGACTCCTTTATGCCATTATAATGCTCTTTTGGAGATGATTTTAATCATAGAGCTTTATGTTGCTATGGGCACTCTCTACGTCTGTTTATTTTGGGCTTGCAAATGAAGTAGAGTGGATTACCTAATATGAAAATGTAGTTCTCCTCGCGCTTCCTAATCAGTGAAAATTGGCATTAGTGAACAGGTTAGCATCAGATGTCTCTTACTGATTATTTTAACGTAGTGTGAGTTTGTTAAAGCTGCCAAAGCCTGCAGCTTTGAACTGAGTCCAAGTCTAATTGATTCAATTACTATCTTAAATCTGTGGTGTGCTGTCTGGCTTGTGACTCAGCAAGAGGACAGGACACCTGAAAGCTTGTATTCAATTAGAAATGTTCGGTTTTGCTGCAGTATGTCAGGCTGGTCAAGCGGACAGCAAATTTTTAGCATCTCTACATAAAAAAAAAAAAGCAAAACCAATTGTGAACTGCTTGCTTATAGATATCTATACATATTAAGCCAGGATTTGAAAAAGTTGGTTGTTTTAACAGAAAAATATGATATATTGGTGTTGTAACAATACACTCGTGACGATTCAGTTCGATACACAATACTGATCTCACAATAAGATACTCTCATGATACTTTAAACAAGTGATAGAGTTAAAATGGTAAGTTTTTTCAAAAATATTATTTTTAATTATTAACAACAACAATAACAGTTATAACCTTGAACAGGGCAGTGGTGACACTGGAATAGACACATTCATGATTCGGTTTAGCTGAAAATACAGAATTATGTTCTGCCCTGACTACTTGCATTTAGTTTGAAATATAACTCAATTAACTGTGAAAAAAATGTGTGACTTTCTGCCTTTACCATATTTGATGCGCCATTACCACACTTGATTCAATTCAACTTGTCTAAACTTTAATTTTGAGTGAACTATACACACACAATACATGTTGTTGCTATCCGTGATGTATATTGTTGGATTTTGTATTGCAACATATTGTTACACCCTATTAAACATATCATATAACGTTTACTTGCATGATTTTATATACATTTTTATTTTTTATTTAATTGATTGGGATTGGATATTTGTTATTAGCTATTTAAATGTGCATGCTCATTTGCTCTTTTACATTTGGTGTCTAACTCTAATTTGAAATGAATCTTTAAAAACTCTAATAATATAATAGCAGTTAGATTAAATGAACCATTTTTTCATACTGTACATTATACTGTTGTGATGTTTAAAGTCACTTGTCTTAGTCGTTACTTTTATTATTGTTTAGATAAAACCGTATAGAATGTTACTTTTTTTATATTGGCTATAACATTTTAATGTCGGTGTATCCCTAATTTTAATCCCTAATTTAGTTCCTTATATGTTCTTGCCTCAGAGGCAAGAACTTGTGTGTGGCCGAGTGTTTTCTCTCTGTCCCTCACTTTATGTTTAATTCATACCATCTCAATAATTGATGAGTCCAAAGAAGAGGCCAGCTCAAAGAGATCAGATGGTACCAGGAGACCATTTAGCCCTAAATTCGAGCTGCAAGTAACACTGGCTGAGTGCTCGACATGGCTGATATGAAGCTCAAGGGCCTTCATCCTTTGGATGGGCTCAAATAGGCTCCTATAGACCAGTCTATATACCTCAGTAGAGGTGCTGCTGGCCTGTATACCATATTTAAAGGGAGGAATTGGTTTTTAAGATGTAAGAGTGACTGAAATTTAGCATTAGCTAAAGTCATGGTCAAAGGTTGCTCAAGACAGTAAGGAAACAATGGAAGGAAACAGCAGAAGGAAGGAAAATGTCTCAAATGGACAGAATAATTTGTGAAGGGTCTAAAGTTAGCCAGCTTGGTTTGCCATGTGTCTGTGAGTTTTCTGTGCCGATGAGAGCACATTTACAGAGCCTTCTCTCTATCAGCTGTATCCTTTCCTGACCAGTGGACTTGTGGCTCATGCTCATCTTTTCCAGTCTCATCTGTTTCAACGTGTGAAGCTTCTTGGCCTCCCACATATTCAGTCTAACCTGTCATGTCCTCCTCCGTTTTTTTTCCTGTTTTTCACCCCCACACCTTTTCTGCCAACCCGCGGTTGCATGCGTTTGAGTACTAAAGTCTGAGACCACACTGAAAATGTTTAATTTTGAAGAATTTAAAATGTTATGACATAATGTGAATAATAAATATTTTATGTTCTGCACTTTTTTTGTAGACCAGAGGTATTCAATTAAAGCTCCAAGAGGTCCAGCCTCCATATTTCCATCCTATTGGAGGTCCAGGCAATACTTTTTTGGAATAGTTCTACATTTTCAATGTGGACCGCAGTAGTACTTTGTAAAAGAAAAAAAGTCCTAACTAGTAAAAATATTCATCAAGGATAAGGGTATTCGAGGCAAAGCAGAGGTATCTCAAACAAAGAATAAAAATTGAAGTGCGCTTGGAGCTTTGTCTTCTCAGTCTGTATGAAACCAATAACGGTCTGTTATTTAGTGACATTTGTCACTAACCAAATAAGCTAGATTGTAATATTTTGTGAAAAATTTGTAAAGAAAGAAAGAAGTCTATTACTTTGAAAATAACTTTTTTTTTTTCAGTGGCCTTTGACTTTTGGACCAAAGAGTATTTTACTTTAACAGATGTCAAATACATAAACAAGCAAACACATTTTCACCATTAAACAAATTTCAGGGCTTAAAAATCATCTCAGAGCTAAAAATCATTGGATCTGCTATGATTTTCATAACCATAATTTTGTACTGCCGTCATACATCTATTCTTTGTGTGGCCTTGATTGACCGCAGTGGTGCAATTTCCACACATTGTGTTAATGTGCGAGCGGAGGGAGGGTGAGGGAGTGTATCATCACTGACTCACAGGCTGACTTGCATTAGCCCTCCTGTCATGATGCCGTGTGGCATTATGAAGCAGTGATTGTTTTGAGACTCCTACCGTGTTGTTGGATTGTTATCATGGCATTGTTTTTTTTGTATTAATCTTGTCTTACATATTCTTCCAAGTCCTGACAAAGGATCAACTGTCTCATTTTATTAGATCATAGCTAAAATTATTGTTTTTGTGTTTTTTTTTACTTTCAGCATGCACTATTATACTTTTTTTAGAATGTGTGCTGTAGTGTGTCCACTTTTTCTTCAGCAGTTCTCCGAAGCGTTCTCCGCTAGTTGATTACAGTAGTTTATGGAGTAGACCGGGGTTATATCAGCTTTGTGAAACAGGGAGGAAGCTTTAATGTGGTTTCCTTTAAAATGTTCACAGCTTATGAGCAGTCTGTCACAAGCAGCAGCTTTGGTCATATAACTTTACTTGACATACACCTATAAAACCGTACCACAGCTGCTTTAACATTCTGTTCAAGTCTGTTCATCTCTCTGAGGGCCTCTGGCTTGTTGCTTAGTCACCAAACAATATCCATGCAATTTTTTTTTTTTAATGCAAACACCCTCAGTCCTTTTCCCAACGTTTCATAGTGTTAGAATAAGAAATACATTTTTCAGTGGTAATCATCTCTAGTGGCTGTTACACAGATTTGACAGGAGCGGAATGCATTTTTTCTCCCATCCTCGTTATATCCTCCCTTTAAACCGGCTTTTTTTTTTTTTTTTTTTTTTAATCGGTCGGCCTTGTGTAATTGAAAGTGTGTTGTTTGCATGTTTCAACCTGCCTCAGAGAAGCAAATAAAAAATATTTCTGTCGGCAACACTCACATTCTAGTGTGGCTCTTCACCATTTGAGGAAGTTGTTCATTTTTCAGGACAAGTTTTGTTAATTTGAAGAGATGTGAGATGTTTAATTGTGCTGTGCTGTCATAAAGATTCCTGTTGTGTAGTGCAAAGTCACATTCTTAATGTGCACATTTGTCCAATTTCCCAGATAAAATATGTAAAAATCCTTGAAATGACAAATGTACTTGAAGAGGCTGCATAAGATTTCAAGTCTTAAAGAGATGAAATTTGTCATCATTTACTCACCTTTTCTTCTGTGAAAATGTATTTCTTCTGTGGAACACAAATTAGGATTTTGGAAGATAATGACAAAAAGAAAGTCATGAAGGCGAGTAGTACATTTTGGAAGAACTATTCCTTTAATATCTTATGCATTGTTATTATATAAGATGCTTGTTTTGTTTGACAGATTTTTTTGATATTTTTCCTTGTAAACAAGTCAAAAAGACTAATTAAACTCATTAAGAAGTAATTTTTGCAGTAATAAGAGATATTACCCCCTCACTGGGAGGAATTATACAGGAATAGCAACATTTCAGTCAACCTGTAGGCTGCCAACAAGTAATTGATTGCAACATTTATGAAGTAAAACATAATTTGCCCAGACACATTTTAATACATCTACATCCGTAGTTTCATTTTAAGTAATGCCCTTCAGATTAAATTGCTTCTTTCCATTCAAAGAGAAGCACAACTAAAGTATATATTTTTTGGTGCATCCTCTTGAATCATTCCCGAATCTGCTCACACACCCCCAGCTGCCCATGCATGGGGGGATGGGTGCGGCGGAGCCCAAGATAGGAGCATCTGCTTGGAATATTAAAGCATATCTCAGACCTCTCCCTGCAGAAAGCATCTCACACGCTCAGCCCCTTTATCAGCCTTCCTGTCAGCGGGAGTATGCAGAGGGCTGCTGTTGTTGCACCGCCACTTGTCACTGCTTGTGATGTGGTGGAACATTCCACCATTCCAGCACTGTTCATCTGTCTGTGGAGTCCTAATGACAAGCGATGACATTGCTAGAAACCCGTCTGAAATGTAAAGTGACATCACATGCTGCTGTTGTTGTGGCTGAGATCACCAAAAGTGGCTTTTAGCAATGTAATTTTTTTTTTTTTTCACAGATATATTGTGTCTTCACTGTAGAAGGCTGCAGAATGAGAAAGTGGTTTCATTCAGTGTCATCCACAATCCCAAGAGGCATTTCCTCAATTTCATGCCAGCCAGTCGTGCTTTCCTGTTTATGCGACTTAATAATTATTTATGCCCCCTGGAGATATGTGGTCAGTGCGACCCATGCCAGCATTACATTTAGTCCTTCCAGCTGAAATCCACATGGCAGCTGATGGCCCGATCAGGTCCGTTGAAGCAGCCTAGGAGGTGTTTTTCTATGCAAAGATCTGATATCTCATCTCTCAAGTACTGTTATTGTCAAAAAGAGTAGGCTTTGATATTTTCAGTCTGATTTTCAGTAATCGTCTGCAGTTTCTCGCTTTATGCAGCAACAGGAAATGAATGGATGCTAATGCTGTGAGGGGAATGGACATGAATAATTAACTGACAGATGAACGCAGAATGTTTGATAGTGTTCGTGCCCATCATCAACAAGTGAGGGGGATAAAGATTTCCTGTCGCTCTTGGTTGTGACAGGAACTTAAAAGAGCTTTACTGAATGAATAAAAGTGATCTGGATTAGGAGAAAAGCAGCTGTGGAGCCGATAAGGAGATACAGCATTAAAACATTAGAGCGATGGGAAGGTGATTTTTCCAGTGCTTAAAGCCAGGAGTGTTGCTGAAAATCACTGACCTGTGCACGCTTAAAGAGGGCGTTTTACATAGTTTACATCGTTTACACCTGTCTTCATTTGCACAGAATGAGAAAAAGAACTGAAGAAATGTAGCCATTCTTAGGGAGATGTGGGGACAGTTTTTATTTAAATTTTAAATGTATTTTATTTTAATAAAATAAATGTATTGTGTACACTCTCCCACTCTATTGCTCTCTTGCTATTTCAAAAAAGACAATCTTTTGCTATATGTGTGGTTTAAAAATCATTTGGGTGGAAATTCGCTGCTGTTCTTGTGTAAATTCCTTTTTATGCCAGACACGTTTTTAATGGTTCACTCCCAATTGCCATTTTATAACTTATAGCCATTATTAAAGTAAATAGTGACGTAATAACACAGAAATTGCTTTATTTTCAGAGTAGAGATACAGCAACACTGCTTGCATGTGAACAGACCTAAGACATCAAAATGGTATAAGGTCTCCTGAGTGAACAAAGCAAACTCTGTAACAAAGATATCGTCAAAGGACAGAGAGGTGGTCTGTGCTACAATATCCCCCCCAGTTGCCTTATTGTTGCTGTTTCTGTGATCCAGGGGTCTTTATTATTCTTGTGCTGACATGTAGTGCATACCACCAGAGAATGAGAAGTGATGGCCTTTTGAAGTCCTAATGCCTGCAAATAACTTGCCCTTCTCTTGAGCACTCAATGTGTGTGTGAGCATGCTTTTGCATGAAAATGAGAAATTAGGACAGGAATATGGATTGTTCCTCTCTAGTGCCCTTTTGAGATGAAAGGTAATTACACTGATAGGATTTGTGTGGTCCTGAGGGCTGTGTAGACGGTAGCTATTTGTTTGCTCACTTTGTGATTATTCAGAACTCCACAGATGTTTCCTGCCGGTCGTATGTAGCTTTATCACAGGTGCTGCTCCATACGGCTTTATTTACAGGAGGCTTTTCTTGCCGTGTCTCGTGTTTATTTTAAACGGATCATGTTAGTTTCATAGCTGAAATCATCTCGCACCTGTGTAAACATCCCACCTTCCCTTTGAATGTGAATCTTAATTCATGCTAACAGCACACTGACTGAATGACTGAATCTCAAACCGCTGCTGTGTTTGTCTGCTTCAACAACATCTGACCCTGGAGGACGTTTGGAGGATGTGGAGGTATTTTAAGCCTCTCTCCTCTATATAATGTCACTAGAGGAGCTGCATGGGAGGTCAGCACTTTGAGATTATTTTGATCATTGCATTTACCCAGATTCCCGATGCTCATGTGACGTCATGAAAGCTTATCGTTTGCATGTGTTTTAAGCACTGCGGTTTAAAAACAGCTGATTTTAAAGGGGTCCAGAGTGTGTATGTCAAGTTTTATCTCAAAATACCCCACATATAATTTTTTTATAGCATGTTAAAATCATAGACTGTAAAACCATATGAACGTAGTGTCGTGATGTCACCCATAAATTTCTGAAGAGCATTTTGGATTCCAACATCTTGGTAGTGCCTCTTCTCTAAAGCAGCCCAACATGGCCTCACACCCTTTGCTGCGTGTGCCCCGGGGCAGGGTTTATGTATATTTTAGGATTAGTGATGTCACTAACCCATGAATAAGTTCTTTGTAGTCCCTACCAGCCATTTGTTGTAGTCCTTAAGCGATTTCTGTAAAATAAAATATCTTCCTTTGCATTGAACTTTGAGGGTCATAACTTTGCAGATGCTGTTTATGCCTAAACAGCAACATTACACACTAACTAAAGGTAAAAATATGAAATCATAACTAAGGACCCCTTTAAACTGTTGAAGCGCAGTATGCTGCAAAATACAACTCATTTCGCTATATACGTGCTCTCTCTGAGAGACTGTTTCTCAGCGCTGTCTGAAAGACGTGCACCATGAAGCTGCTGTTCAGTGTTTTTTTTTTTCTTTGACCTTTCTCCTGGATTCCTGTCTTCTTCCTTACTTCTATCTTCTTAACTTCCTTCCTGACTTCTTGATGCCATGCTTTGCTTTGGAAGTCTATAAAAGCATAATTTACATAGGAAATAGCATGTAATTGTTTATTGGACATTTGACTTTAAATCAATGTTTAATAGGCCCAACTGGAAGCCCGGCTGTTTTATATAATGGTTGGGTGAGTTGTAAAATGGGTGGGGCTTTGCAACAAATGGCCAATAATCGAAACTAACCTGGCTTCATGGGGTTATACAGTTGTTTATGCAGTTGGTAGAGCTTTAAATGATACATAACATCTCACTCTGCATTAAGCGATGACAGTAGTGTTTCATGATGGGGCGGCTGTCTGCAAGTTATCGTAAACTCAATCTAAATCTGAAATGGATTGCCTAGAGACAATCTCCTGCATTAGATGACAGTGAATGATTGTATTTTTTCTTCTAACCTTGCTAGCATACAGTAAATGCTCCACTTATCTCATTGCAGCAGCTCATCTCTACACCCACAAGAGTAGTACCCCATGTCCTCATCAGAATTCATGGATGTCAAGATCTCTGCGCATGCTATCGTCTAGCCGTGATGGTTAGGTCTCTTAACAGCTTATTGATCTGGCTAACCTTGTCCTGTTATGTCAGCATTCTAGCTACGGATTTGAGGCCAAGGTGAAGGGTCAGGTGAAGAGCAACTAAGACCGGAAATGGCGCCGCTGTGTTTGGTCGCCGTTCAGGTCGCTCCACGAAGACTGTGCTTTTATTTACTATTTTACTTTCTTTTACTCTCAGTTTTTACAAACTTATCATCTGCATTGATCTACTACGACAGCAAAACTCTTTTGGACATTGGTTACCTCTACACTGGACTGTTTCAGGACACTTTCGCCGATCCTCTGTGGCCATCTGAGATTCTTCGCAACGCCGAGTTGAACAATGGACAGAGCCAGCGGCGTAGAACAAAGAAACACCGTGGGAAACGCGCTGGTATCCGTAACAGACTGAGGAAAAGGGCATTCAGACCTCCTCTCCCGAGCATTCTTCTAGCAAATGTTCAATCCTTGGATAATAAGATGGACGATCTTAGAGCCAGGATAAGTTTTCAACGGGACATGAGAGACTGTAATATCTACTGTTTGTCCGAAACATGGCTCACGCCCGCGGTCCCGGACACAGCTGTGACGCCGCCGGAGAACTTCTCTGTTTTTCGGATGGACAGAACAGCCGAGGCCGGTAAATCCAAAGGCGGTGGAGTGTGTTTCATGATCAACAAGAAATGGTGCGATCCCAGGAACATCACCATTCTCTCGTGGTCCTGCTCGCCTCATCTGGAACATTTAACAATCATTTGCCGCCCATTCTATCTGCCTAGGGAGTTTTCTGCGGTTGTCGCGACCGCGTTTACATTCCACCGCAGGCAGACACAGCGCTGGCTTTATCTGGCCTTCATGATGTTGCCAGCGGCGTCATAAACCAACATCCCGACGCGCGGCATTCATTGTCGCTGGCGATTTTAACAAAGCAAACCTAAAGAAAGTCCTGCCAAACTTTCATCAGCACGTCTCCTGCCCCACACGAGGAGCAAACACACTGGATCACTGCTACTCCGTTTAAGAACGCCTATAAAGCGCGGTCACTTCCAGCGTTTGGCAAATCGGATCATGCCGCCATTTTCCTCACTCCCGAATACAAACAAAAGCTCCTCCAGGAACCCCCGGTGAGGCGGGAAGTTAAGCGTTGGTCACCCCACTCAGAGACTGCGCTACAGGCAGCTCTGGGCGATGTGGATTGGGACATGTTCCGAGCGAGTTCAGCTGACGTAAGCGAGTTCACAGACGTGGCGCTTTGCTTCATCAACACGCTTACAGAGCAAGCCACGCAAACAATAACAATAACGCCCTTCTCAAATCAGAAACCGTGGGTGGACAATTCAATCCGCGCGGCAGTGAACGCACGCACTGCTGCTTACAACGCCGGTCTCCATTCAGGGAATATGAATGAATACAGATCGTCCTGCTATGCTCTCAGACGAGCAGTTAAAGCCGCAAAACTCCGTTATAAAGACAGAGTGGAGTCTCATTTCCAACTCAACGACTCGCGGCGCGCATGTGGCAAGGTCTGAGGTCCATCTGCTCCTTTGGATCTAAATCTCTGCAGAGGCAAGCGTTGATCCGTTGCTCGTGAACGAGTTAAACTCTTTCTATGCTCGCTTTGACTGTAACCGCGTAACGCGACTCCGCCAAGTGGCGCGTTAGAGAAATTACTCAGAGCAGCAACAATCACGTGATCTCTGTCTCGGAGGATGAAGTTCGGAGAGCACAAGCGTGTGGGCGTTAGGAAAGCTGCCGGGCCGGATGGTATTTCAGGTCGTGTTCTGCGGTCCTGTGCTGATCAGCTCACCGGGTTGTTTACATCTATCTTTAATGAGTCCTCGCTACATCTGTGGTCCCCACCTCCTTCAAAAATCCACCATCATCCCTGTCCCTAAGAACAGTAAACCCTCTTGCCTAAATGACTATCGTCCAGTGGCTCTCACGTCTATAGTCATGAAGGTCTTTGAGAGACTCATTAAAAACACCATTTGCGCCTTCATTCCTGACACTCTGGACCTCTTCAGTTTGCCTATCGTCCCAATAGATCGACTGAAGATGCCATCTCTCATGTCCTCCACTCCTCCTCACTCACATCGACAGCAAAAAGTGGGAACTACGTAAGACTGCTATTTATTGACTATAGCTCAGCCTTTAACACCATAGTTCCCACCAAGCTAACCTCCAAACTCCTGGATCTCGGCCTGAATCCTTCTCTCTGCCACTGGATTGAGGACTTCCTCACTGGCAGGCCTCAGGTGGTGAGAATAGGCCAGTCCACCTCCACCTCCATCACCCTGAGTGTGGGAGCTCCACAGGGCTGTGTCCTGAGCCCCCTGCTCTACTCTCTCTACACGCATGACTGTTTGTCCACACACAGCTCCACCTCTATCATCAAATTTGCTGATGATACTGTTGTCCTGGGCCTCATTTCCAACAACAATGAGACGGCATACTTGGACGAGGTGGAGCATCTAACATCATGGTGCCAGGACAACTGTCTCTCTCTGAATGTTGGCAAGACCAAAGAAATGATTGTGGACTTCAGGAAGAGACAGCAACGGACATACTCTCCCCCTCATGATCAGCGGGTCACCAGTAGAGAGAGTGAGCAGCTTCAAGTACCTGGGAGTAAACATCTCCGAGGACCTGACCTGGACTGCTCACATTCAGACACAGGTGAAAAAGCCAGGCAAAGACTGTACCACCTGCGCCAGCTGAGGAAATTCAGGGTTTCACCAGCTATCCTGAAAACTTTCTATTTAGGGGCGATAGAAAGTGTTTTAACTCAGTGCATCACAGCGTGGTATGGGAACAGCACCAGTCATGACCGCAAAGCCCTGCAAAGAGTAGTGCGCTTATCCGAGCGTATCTCAGGGTCAGCTCTCCCGTCTCTGCAGGACGTCTACACCAAACGCTGCAAAGGTAGAGCTACCAAGATCATCAAGGACTCTAATCACCCTGCAAACCCTCATTTCACGCTGCTGCCATCTGGTAAGCGCTTCCAAGCCTGATGGCCAAAACTGAGAGACTCAGGAGGAGCTTCTTCCCCAGGCCATCAGACTCCTGAACTTAACATCACGTGACTTCACGCCAGGATAAACATCGATACACTGACATTGCACTGCACTTTCTGTTCTCGTTGTTACTGTGTAACAACCTGTCATAAACCTGTTTGCACATTATACTCTTATACATTTGTTAACCACATATTTATAAGTCTACAGTTTACTCACTGCAAAGTCTACTTCAATTATTTTATTCCACTTTATCCTTATTTGTTACCTTTTTTTTTTTTTCTCTTGACTTGATTATTTATAATTCTACAGACAGATATATATATATATATATATAGATAGATAGATAGATAGATAGATAGATAGTACTTTTTTTTTATATCCTATTTCTATTATAATTTCTTCCTTGTGTTTTTAACTGTGAATTTGCACTGTCCATGGAGCGGACCTGTTTACATTTCACTGCCGGTTGTATATTCTGTATATAACTGTGTATGTGACAAATAAAACTCTTGAATCTTGAATCTTGACCGCTAGCAATCCATATGGTCTTAAAGAGGATAAATGCAAATGGTTTTCCAGCCCAGTTCAGCTGACGCTACAGAGAACATATATTGCTTACTTGACTGCGTTATCAGGCCACATCATTGTTGCATGTTAACATTTGTATAATAATAATAATAATGCACCATCAAAGAGAAATGACGTTAAACCAGAATACTCAGTGCAACCTTTGATGTGAACAATATCTCCTAGATCAAAGACATTTTTTCAACAAAAAAAATTGTAGGCCTGTGTATGTGTATGTGTCTAGTGTGTTTAAATGGCATTAGAATCATAACCAATGATCTCTTTTGTCCTTACTTGTCCACCTGATTAATCGCTGAAGGTGTAAAATCTTGTCCTACAGCACTTTGTTGAATGTTTCTTGTTTTGTACTGTATGACAATTATATTATGACAGCATTGAAGATATAGTTCCCAGTTGGTGCTTCATAATTGACTATCATTATTATGGCACTTGCTAGAAAGCACTGCATTGATAATCAGTGTATGGGATACTAATTGAATATCTATTATCATCTTTAGTATTGATATTATCAGGTAATTTCGCTTGGAAATATTTCAAAAATAATTTCAGCCTTACGTATGCTGTCTATTTGGATTTTATTTTTTGTAAGCTTTATGCTTAAATTACAAGGGAAAAAAATTATATGAATTATAATTTTAATAAAAGTTTAAAATTCTTCACACCCCCACAAATCTACGTCAGTATGTGGGGGCAACTTTTATTCTCGCTGTAGTATTGTTGCTGCCGGTGCTGTCATGTCGTGGAGACGCTGTGTTTTCTGTTGCGAAAGCCAAACTACTTTGTTTGGCCTTCCAAAAGCAGGGACAATTAGAAAACCGTGGTTAAGCTTTATTTACAACTCTACAACCCTCGAGAACAGTACAAACCAAATATTTAACTGTGTGCTGCACATTTTTTGGAGGACTGTTTCTGCACCTTGGAGAGCACAGACCATTTCTACGTCTTTGTCGTTTCTATGATAACAAATGCAAACTTACCAATCTGATACTTTTTGGTCCAGTCGTGCTGGCAACATTGACCGATCAGCTTGGTCATCTGCATCATCCGGATCAGATTCTGGCTGGAATTGATAAGGTAGGGCTGTGACATTTCCATCACATGCTTAAGGTATTCGGACCAATCACAATGCTCTGGATCGCTGGCCAATCAGAGCACACCACACTTTTCAGAACTATTTTTTTTTACTTTGTAAAAAGCGACGTGTTTCAGAAAGGAGGGGCATAGAGGAGCAACAATAATGTACAGTATGTGTAAAATAATGACCTTTTTTTTTTTTTTTTTTTTTTTTTACCTAAAGCCATGTTAAACACATTGCATTAAACCAAAAACACAAAATAATGTTCTTTTTAGAACCATCACATGACCCCTTTTAAAAATAAAAAAATAAAATTATTACATTGTATAAGCATTCAAACCCTTAACTTGGTACTTAAAGCACCTTTTACAGCCTCAAGTCTTTTTCGGTATGATGATATGGCATGTTTTGCACATCTGCATTCGTAATTATTATTTATTTTTTTTTTTTTTTTTTTTTTTCTCTCCTCAGATCCTCTTAAGCTCTGTCAGGTTGGATGGACAGAAATTTTCAGATTTCTCCAGCGATGTTCTATTAGGTTCAAGGCAAGCCCAGGCTTAACATTCTTTTTTTCTGTGTAATGATACAATCCTAATCCTTTTACTTAATTTTTTTCTTTCACAGAGTAGCAATAATTATATAGTGGTTATATAATGTGTGTGTGTGGTGTATGTATATATGTGTATGTATATATGTGTATGTGTATATATGTGTGTATATATATGTGTATATATATATGTGTATATACACACATACATATATACATACATACACATATATATATATATATACACACATATATACACATACACATATATACATACACCACACACACACACACACATACATTATATAACCACTATATAATTATGCTATTATTGCTATTATAATTATATATTATATATATATATATATATATATATATATATATATATATATATATATATATATATATATATATATATATATATATATACATACATACATATATACATATATATACATGTATATTAGGAACACCTGTTCAATTTCTCATTAATGCAATTATCTAATCAACCAATCACATGGCAGTTGCTTCAATGCATTTATGGGTGTGGTCCTGGTCAAGACAATCTCCTGAACTCCAAACTGAATGTCAGAATATGAAAGAAAGGTGATTTAAGCAATTTTGAGCGTGGCATGGTTGTTGGTGCCAGACGGGCTGGTCCGAGTATTTCACAATCTGCTCAGTTACTGGGATTTTCACACACAACCATTTCTAGGGTTTGCAAAGAATGGTGTGAAAAGGGAAAAACATCCAGTATGCGGCAGTCCTGTGGGCGAAAATGCCTTGTTGATGCTAGAGGTCAGAGGAGAATGGGCCGAATGATTCAAGCTGATAGAAGAGCAACTTTGACTGAAATAACCACTCGTTACAACCGAGGTATGCAGGAAAGCATTTGTGAAGCCACAACACGCACAACCTCGAGGAGGACGGGCTACAACAGCAGAAGACCCCACCGGGTACCACTCATCTCCACTACGAATAGGAAAAAGAGGCTACAATTTGCACAAGCTCACCAAAATTGTACAGTTGAAGACTGGAAAAATGTTGCCTGGTCTGATGAGTCTCGATTTCTGTTGAGACATTCAGATGGTAGAGTCAGAATTTAGCGTAAACAGAATGAGAACATGGATCCATCATGCCTTGTTACCACTGTGCAGGCGGTGGTGGTGGTGTAATGGTGTGGGGGATGTTTTCTTGGCACACTTTAGGCCCCTTAGTGCCAATTGGGCATCGTTTAAATGCCACGGCCTACCTGAGCATTGTTTCTGACTATGTCCATCCCTTTATGACCACCATATACCCATTCTCTGATGGCTACGTCCAGCAGGATAATGCACCATGTCACAAAGCTCGAATCATTTCAAATTGGTTTCTTGAACATGACAATGAGTTCACTGTACTAAAATGGCCCCCACAGTCACCAGATCTCAACCCAATAGAGCATCTTTGGGATGTGGTGGAACAGGAGCTTCGTGCCCTGGATGTGCATCCCACAAATCTCCATCAACTGCAAGATGCTATCCTATCAATATGGGCCAACATTTCTAAAGAATGCTTTCAGCACCTTGTTGAATCAAAGCCACGTAGAATTAAGGCAGTTCTGAAGGCGAAAGGGGGTGAAACACAGTATTAGTATGGTGTTCCTAATAATCCTTTAGGTGAGTGTATATGTATATGTGTATATGTGTGTGTATGTATGTGTGTGTGTGTGTGTGTGTGTGTGTGTGTGTGTGTGTGTGTGTGTGTGTGTGTGTGTGTGTGTATGTATGTGTATGTCCATCCAACCTGTATGTATATGTATATCTTTTGTTTTTATTTCATATGATCCTTTTATTCCTCAATAAAGGATTTGATACAACTGCCAAATCCTCATAATGCATTCAGAAAAATCACTGCTACTATCTGGCCGGTCACGACATGCGCATCCTCATTTTGACAGCCCAACGTGTCAACATCTCAAACAAAAGGTCTCTCAGAGCCCTGAAATCCGTTTTAATTTGATGTAGTGTCATTCTGTCCAGCTCTTGCTGTTCTTCACTCAGTACTCCTCAGCTGTTGCCTCTCTCTGGGTCCTCGTGCTTTTCAGAGGTAGTCTCCAGACTCATATGCTTTAAATGGCTGAATAACCACTGGACCAGCTTTTCCTACGTTTTAAGTCCCTTATCAGCATATGGTTTCTAGTTTCTTGTCTTGAATGACTTTTTCAGCTATAAAAGCCAAGTTCTCAGATAATAAACTGGGGTGCATGGAAGGTACTGTGGTATTAATATGAGTTTGATTCTTGGAGGCAGATGTGTCTGCACCAATATCCACAAGTGAGGGTTTTTTTTTTTTTCCTCCACCCTATAGAATTATTTATCTATAATTATTATCTATATTATTTAACCTATAGAATAAATAGTAGACTGTGAGCGATTTCAGCAGAGGTGGTTTAGTAGTATGACAAGTCAGATCCAGTTACAGAAATAGAAATACATTATTTAACAGGGTTTTATGAGATGAGCACATTGAACTATGTATAATGTGGTAACCAGTGTTGACCAAACAAACTATAACTCAATGTATTTGAATTAGCTGAAATGAAGAATGACTTATTGTATTAAGATGTAAATAAGCACTCCAAATGAATTCTAGGTAATATGTTGATGTCAGCGTATATCTGTCTGACTAACGGCTCATGTGTTTGTGTGAATAGAGAATTCAAAATAACAAGGGAATGTGAAGAATGCCCATTTGTACATATTGTTCCGTTGGTGGAAGGAGCTTACAATGGCTTATTGTTAACAGGTGTTTGCTCTGGCTGTGTCATACAGCAGCGCTTTCCTCAGAGACCCTGTAGATTCAGCATGATGTTATGTAGAAACCGCAGACCTCTTTAAAGTTTACTTAAACACACCATTTTTGTTACTTGTTGAGCACTTTCTGAGTAAATGTTATTGTTAATTATAATATTAGTAAAAATCATACATAGAAATTAATAGGATTATTTCATGTCAAATCAACCAAACTTCAGAATCATCCAGTACAAGTGTTTGATGTTAACACTCTTTCTGATTGAATAATTTTTTTTTATCTTATGCTCACCAAGGCTGCATTTATTTGCTCAAAATATAGTAAATAAAGTATAGTATTGTAAAATATTTTTACAATTTAAAGGCACAATATGTAATTTTCGCAGCTAGAGGTTCGCTCATTCAAAACAAAGGCGTAGCTTGATGCCTTGATTTTGTGGAATCATGGGAGTTGTTGTCTTCACCTCTACAGCCGGTGGAAAAGAATCCGATGGGACTCGAGCAGAAATCATATTCATGGATGAGCTAATGTATTAAAGATTTATTAACGTTACTGTAGTATGCAACAGGTTGCCATTTGAGCGGAACGAGGCCGCTGGAGTGATTTGCTAATGAGAGACAAGCGTGACACACGGCTCGAGAGCAGTGGAGCTTTTATTATGCCACAGACGAGCGCTTCCTTTTCTTCCAGTCATGTGTATGTGGGGTAACATTTGAGTGTGTTGAAAGTCATGTTATAATGCTAATTTGTGCGATCACTTGGCGGCTACTTTGAGACACTTGTTGCACACTGTAGTAAGCTAGATTGATATAAGGCATGGTAAAACATGGTAAATCACGGTAACTCAAGAAAACGAGATTTAAACAATAAGACTAACTGAATTGAGCTATATAACAATGATTCGTTTTCTGTAGATGAATGTATCCAAACAGTTGCTCACTTGTCCAATAAAACACACAATATATGAAAGCGTCTTTGGTGTTTCCATGGTTTCTACAAAGTAAAAACGAAAAATCGAGGGTAACGCGAGTATGATGTCATTGATATGCTACGAAATTGCTTATTACATTGTTCTAGTGGTTTTGGGATATTTGAATCCAAAATTCTTACACATTTTTCTATTTTAATATATTTTAAAGTATAATTTATTCCTGTAATGGCAAAGCTGAATTTTCAGCAGCCATTACTTAACTCTTCACATGATCCTTCAGAACTTCATGGAGCAAGTTGTGCCACATTATGACCACATTCACACAGCAGCAGAATATGGTTGTCAGTCCTGTATTTGAGTCCTTAATATGGTTACATTTCACACAGTTCAGTCAATTACGGGAGTGACAACCGCATTCTATAACGGAACTCACACCCATACATTTTCAGGACTCACAACTGCATTCTCAGAAAAACTGCGCTGTGTGAACGGAACCGGACTGGACAACTAGTTGTCTGTGACGTCATACGGTTCCAGAGAGCCACTCTACGCTGCACAAATGCGTGTCTGCTGTGTGTGGTTTTCCTTACAGCGACGGAGATATGAGCTGTATGTCATCTGAAGGATTTAGATTCAGTTACTTCTCCATAGCTGCGCCCGACAGTTTTGTGCTATATATGCGACTCAAATGCTCCCAGATTTAAATGTTGTTGTCGGTTAATGAAGATTTGATGGATGAACTTGCGGCCTGATTGGACCCCTGACCTGTCATTTCAAAATTCATAAAACTTTTCAGTTTTATGGACGTCGCCAACTTTGATATTACTTTGGTCACTGTCTCTATGGTTACTGGTAAGAGAATACAGGCTTGACCCCCGTAGCATAGAGACACTGTTTGAGACGCTACTGTAAGTTGCCATACAGGACATTTCGAGACTCATACCTGTAAATGCGGTTGTCAATCCCAACAACTGACAGTTAACGTGGCCTGTTTACTTATTTAAATAAGTTATTAAACAGACATCATAAAGCCACACCTATAGGTGTCAGTATAAAATTAAAAAAATACTGGGACAAAGGAAAAAACGTACTGGGTAAACCTTTAACTGAGTGTTTTGGTAAAATTTTCTAAGGGTCATTAAGCACCCAAGAGCCTTGTTCTTACTTGCCTCCACCTTCATCCACTTGTTTTTAGTATTTGTTGGTGTATTAGGGGATCTTTTCTGAGGTATTTCTGGAAAGGGGTCAGTAAGCAACATGCCTTAAGCATCTGAGCTAATGTTTAAAAATGCCTTTAATTCTACACTTACACAAACTCATTCTTTTGCACAACCTTTTGGACTTACTCCTATTATGTCGTTCTGAGAATTCCATGTGAAATCCCTTTCAGCTTGTCATCGAGAAGGAGGTGGAGCAGGGAGGGGGGGGTTTTCAAAATATTAACAGAATGCGGTCCGACCACTAGCATGGTGTCATCACGCAGGAATGTTAACCTTTTGAATCGAGGTACTTGCGTTTGCGCAAGCTTCTTCTGTTTGTAGGTTCTTGTAGCTTCTTAGTGTGTTGTTTGTTTGTCACAATATAAAAAAGCCATGCTGCATTGTTGTAAATGTCAGCTCTAGCGGAGACACACACATAGCAGATCATCTGTAAACGAAAACATTCCCGTTTTGACCTTGCAACCTGAGCTGAATTCCAAAAACATGGACACGCTCACACAGGGTAAAAAAAAGCATCTCATCTTTCTCAAATGGAAATGCCTTCGATTAGATGTATTAAGCTTGGATTCATGAGCTGCCATCGCTCACAGGTCGCAAATATCGAGGGAAAACGGGCACCGCCAAGACTGCAAATGAGCTCCTTGGGGGTCACGGAAACAGCCGAGCTCTTTCACTGATTCAACACTTTTTCAGCACTCGCTTTATGGCTTCGCAAGCACCTCCCAGATGATGGATAAAGTTGAAATAGTTGTTGACAGCCACCCCCCTTGAGAGCCACAACCTGCCTGACCCAGATCCAAGGACATAATGAGAGGGGTTTTGGACATCTGGCACTTTTGGACGGGAGCTGGTCGCTGCTTGCATACAAACAAATGCCAAACTAGTTTGGAACGGGAGGATGGTACTGTTGAAATTTTGTCATTCCTGGCCTGCAGCCAATTGAAACCAGAGTAAAACTAGGCAGTCAAGTCTTTTTTTCCAGCCCGTGAACTCAAATCCTCTTATAAATGAATCGTGTTATTAAATAAGCTGTGTGATGGCATGGAGGTCCATATGAGCCCTGAGTCTCTGTGTTCTGATCGGTGTGAAAGGCCCAGTGTGTCTGACTCCAGCTGCCTCCTTTTTTCCCTCTAGCAGATGCATGGCAGCTTGTGCCTCAGTGGGAGAGACTTTTCGTGCAGCTGGAGCAGACCTTAGCCACCTCTGTTCCTCTGCTTGTATCATGAGACCAAACTGACAGTGCCCGATTTACGACCGTCTTAGGCCCGGATGAACTGTGTCTGACAGCTTCCCTTTTCCTAAGGTTCAGTGCATAAAACATTTAGAATTTTGAATAGAATTTTTTAAAGGCTTCATCAGTGGAATGTGCAGCCAAGAAATGGGATTCATTTTAAATATAGCAACGGAAAATTGGCAGACATTTTGAGAAACTCCAAAGGGCATCTTCAAATCATAAGTGTCATGCCTTTTCAAACATGTCATTTCAAAACTAAAAATGCTATAGCACAACTTAATCAGGAAGGTGAATAATTGGCCTAGTTATTTAACAGACAGAGAGATTGATAATTATTTTGTTGTTCAGACAATGTATATTTTAATGTATCGTTTGTATAATTAATTTGACTTTACACAGCAGCCATTCATGCTTGAGTGAGATGTGTTAAAGAAATGCTTGACACATAGCGTTGTTGTTGTTGTTGTTGTTGTTGTTATTATTACAATAAACATTTTATAAAAAAAGAACAAGTAATTAAATTATTACAACTATAATAATACATTTAGCTAAATTACAAAATCATTTTAAAATCATCATAATAATCAGCTAAATGGTTAATTAATTTAAATGACTAATATATTAAGAATAATACATTAATACATTAATTCAAATTAATAATCATAATTTAGATATTTATTATTATTATTCTTATTATTATTATTACTTTTTAATAATAGTGATCAGCTAATGATCATCTAAATTATTAATTTTAAATTATTGTTGTTGTTGTTATATATATTAGTAATTTAATTGAGATTTATTATTATTATTAATATGAATACAGCTATTATTAAAATATTCATGATGCATATGATTGGCATAGTATTTATAGTATAATTTAAATCTAAAAATAATTGGTATTGTTGTAAAAAACATGGAATACTAAAGGAGAATTGTACTACTGCATTAACATGTCACATCCTACGTATCTAGGCAAAGTGATCCAGGACTGCCACAGGTGCCCCCTCAAAACAAGTAGGAGCATACTGCCCCTAAAACCAGCCGTACTGTACTGCATATCCACAAATCTTCAGCATGCATTTTAGAAAATTTGTTTATGATTTATTACATGACTTCCGCATACTGCTTGTCTGGCTAATTGTACAAGAGTTTTTTTTCCCAACGACATCAAAACAACAAAGCAATCACTGTCGCCGGGGGAACTCCTCTTACCAGATTTATGAAGCGTCACGACTATCATGTAGACCTGCCAGCTTGCTTACCACTTTGCCTCATTACACTTAACACTGATTAGATTAGCTAAAAAGGACTGGAGATGCGCCTTTAGCCGCAGTACCTGCAGCCCTCCCTCTCTGAATCAGTGTGTGCCAGGCCCTCGGTTTGTTTATCCAGATTTATGGATGCGTTTTATCGCCTTGCTCCAGCCAGCTCTGTGATATGCAAATATATGGCCAGCTTTATTGTCTCAACTCACTGCTGTTAGCAGAGGTTTGTATTCAAAATTGGTGATCGAGGGTTGTAAACACACAGAGCGGTGAACACTCTTTTCTCAGTGGCTTCAATTTATTTGGTTGCAGAGATTTTCCACGGCAGTCATTTGGATTAAAATGTTGGTGTGCCACACTTGATTTAGGGTTTGAGTTACTTCTTGTTTGGCTCCTGGAAGCCATGTTTTATACTTTGCACCTTTTCGCCTTCATGTTTTGACACTTGAAGCAAATGAGTCCAGTGTAAGCCAGCCGGGGTCAAAGCCCTGACCTTTCCTCTTCAAATGCCTCACACGACCCCAACAGCCACCACTTCACGGTGATCATCCCAACCGTTCTGGTCAGTTCTATTATTGGGATGCTCTTCCATTCATTCATCAACCTCTCTGGCTTGTGATGAGGGGTGGCAGGGCGCATAAATGACCCTATCTCGCCGGTTTCACTTCTCTCCTCTGTCCTTTCTCTTTTGTCTTTTCTCGTCTGTCCTTCCACCTCTTTTCTCACTTATCTTTTCTGACCTGCCATCTCTCACTCTCTTTTGTGCTCTTTTTAGCTCTCTGTTGCTCTCTCTCTCTTTTTAATTTCGCCATTGTTTATTGTCCTGTGATGTGGGAAAGACAGGAAGCTGAATAAATTGGGCCATTGTTTCTAGGGAGGATGAAGGGGGTTGAAGAGGCCTGTTAATATAAAGGAGGATTATGGTGATGGCTGAGCTATAACAACGAAAGAGACTGTCATTCGATCGAGGAACTCAAGAGAAAAAAAGTCAACCTTAAAATGAACCCCATTTTCTTTCTTAATGCATGTTTCTAGTCTTATTGTGAATGATTAATGTTCAAAGTTTGGCTTCATATTTTATTAAAATGCAGTAACTTGCTCTTCCCCTGAAACAACTTTCCTTTTCTGATGACATCACTTAGGCCAAGGATACTGGATCATGTTAAAGTTAGATCGATAGATCCTTTTTTTCCATATTGGGGCGTGCATTCAAGTGAAATGGACTGTCGAAAAGAAAAAAAAGTTAGGTCTTGGTTGGATGGAGGCAGATATGAACATGAGCTTGCAGTGGAATATATAAAAGGGGCGGGGTTTATGTCCAGTATACGCCACCAGAGAGAAGTCTGTAGTTTCACCAGAAGATCGAGTTATGACATTTTGATTTAAAAATATGAAAAATAAAAATGTAAAAATGAAAGCATGTGCTTAATTTATCACAGCAATAAGATCAATAACATGCGTTTGGAAAAGAGATTTCCATTTCACGCCAACTGTCATGCTATTTAGCTCAGTGTGTATATATATATATATATATATATATATATAATATAATATAATATAATATAATATAATTTTTTTTTTCATTGGGACGATTAGTTCACGTCAGTGTGCTTCTCCGTTTAGTTGGGGAGGGAGAATGGGTTCAGTTTCAGGGGGGTCATTCTTAGTTCGTATCCACGTTGACTACATAAAAACAGTCTTTCCTGTTTCGACTGATTGATAAGAAATGACAGCGGCTGAAAACTAGCTGCTCCAGTTTGTGGGTTTCGGGGAGTAACTGTACGTATTGTGTTTCCGGACATAGCCTGTATTTCCAGATCTCTCCATGGCCTCCAACAAAGCACCATCATTCCTTTACACTTGATTGAAGAGAACATAATTGTTGTGATCATACAAAGTTTGCTTCCTTTTTAAAGGTATTTCCACAACAATCGGTATCTTTTTCAGGAACATATCAACTATAAACAAAGCTACAAATGCTGCCTGTTACATTTCAGCTTGCTTTGCTGTGTGAAAACAGACACCCGTCCCGATTTACGCTAGACAGATGGGATGAGTTTGGGATGAGTCAGAGGCGGTAACAACCTAGACCCTCACACAGGTACCTTGTTACCAGAAGTCTGACAGATCTGGGGTGTAACTGATCTCGAAGTCTGTGTAGATGTTTATTCATAGCATCCTGGGCTTTGTTAACGGAAGCTCTGTAGAGAAGCTAATTAGTGTTCTTTGTGATCTCCCTTAGCATGGCACCGTTACCTGTCCTTTTGAAACCACCCTGACTGGAGGCAACGACAGATCAGCAAAGCACTACAAACCTGCAGAGAACATTGAACTTCCTATGAGGCCCACAAATACTTATACATTCAAACAATCTGCCATTCATGACTTTTGGATAGTAACATTTTATAGATGTTCGCAGATCAAGGCTATGCATTTGTCACAGGAATTTAAATATCTCTTTCATTAGTCTACCCATAGTATGTGGGGTTTTAATTATTAACTACCGGCCACCGTGTGAAAATATTTCAACAAAAGCAGTTATGAAACTGCTTTTCGTTTGGTTTTGCAAATTAAGCTTGTGGGCTTCATTAATGACAATTACTTGTGTTCTCTGTTTGAATTGGATCTCTCTCTTCGTTTATTCCGTCTGTGGTGTTTCATTTATATTTAATGCGTCTCGCCGTGTCGAGCAACCCTATCGTTTTTCGTGCACAATGACTCATTTTACTGCCTACCCTGCTGCTGCAGTTTGGACTGGTGAAAAATGACTTGTGAATGGTTCCCACTGTTTATTGTGCTGTCGTTTTCATCCCCAGGGAGCTCAATGAAGTGGGTTATCTCTTTGTCAAGGATGCATGGATACACAAACGCCTAGCAAAGACAAGCATTCACTGGCAGCTGCCTTAGCTATATTTACCTCTTCTAAAGACAATGCGTAAACGTCTACAACATGTGTTGTGAGCCATTTAAAAAGCAGATCATGCTTTTGGGGTATGGTATTTGTGTATGAGCACGTTTAAGGTGTTACCAACTTTGAATGATGAGAAGTTTTTGTTAGATTGACCATGCTCTTTGGATAAAGGTCATTTCTTTGAGATGAGTGGCGGTCTTTTTCTGATGAAAACAATATTAAAATTGTATTAACAAATGATGTTCCTCTGACTTAATGAAACTAAATTGGATTTTGATTGAATAACTTGACAAAGTAACACTAAAAGTCAATATAATAAGCAGCAACACTGATTTATTTAGTAAATGTTTTTCATTTGCTCATCACCAAAGGTCCTTCTATAGAGTAATCAAATTTGTTCTATAATCTTGTTTAAGCATGACACATTGTTAGATTCAGGTTTAATTCCTTCATATAGACCAGCTTTATGGTATATTTCTTTTAATAGAGATGCACTGATATGAAAAGTCTGGACAATACCAATAAGGTTATTTTTCATTTTATGATTTTTAGGAATGCATGATATATTGAAATAAAAATTATATTGCCATATGGCTCAGATTTAATTAAATAAAAATGCGCTACATGTTTTGGATTGAAGCATGGCACTATGCTCATTTACACGTTTGCAGCTTGTGTTTAAGTGTCTCAGCTTCATTATATAACTAGATTTTCCATTATATAACAGATTCAAGTCATCTGGTGAAAATATTTTTTTCATACTGAATCACAATATATACTGCAGAGTTCTTTTATATATATATATATATATATATATATATATATTTTTTTAAATTATAAAACATAAAAATCTACACAATCATTTTAAATGCTACAAGTGTGCATTTAGGCATCACAACATTTTAATGAAAAATGTATATTCGTTATGAGATTTTATAACTATTAGCAGTGTTTTTAAGTTATTAGTGATTGCACAGAGTAACTTTAAATGTGTATTAGCTGATGGCAAAGGTTAATAACAACATTGTCGGATAACTGATTTGGAATCTCTCTCTCTCTCTAGAGAGAGAGAGAGAGAGAGAGAGAGAGAGAGAGAGAGAGAGAGAGAGAGAGAGAGAGAGAGAGAGAGAGAGAGAGAGAGAGAGAGAGAGAGAGAGAGAGAGAGAGAGAGAGAGAGAGAGAGAGAGAGAGAGAGAGAGAGAGAGAGAGAGAGAGAGAGAGAGAGAGAGAGAGAGAGAGAGAGAGAGAGAGAGAGAGAGAGAGAGAGAGAGAGAGAGAGAGAGAGAGAGAGAGAGAGAGAGAGAGAGAGAGAGAGGAGAGAGAGAGAGAGAGAGAGAGAGAGGAGAGAGAGAGAGAGAGAGAGAGAGAGAGAGAGAAAGAGAGAGAGAGAGAGAGAGAGAGAGAGAGAGAGAGAGAGAGAGAGAGAGAGAGAGAGATCTGATAAAATGTATATTATAGTTATGAGATTTTATAACTAGCAGTGTTTTAAGTTATTCTCTCTCTCTCTCTCTCTCTCTCTCTCTCTCTCTCTCTCTCTCTCTCTCTCTCTCTCTCTCTCTCTCTCTCTCTCTCTCTCTCTCTCTCTCTCTCTCTCTCTCTCTCTCTCTCTCTCTCTCTCTCTCTCTCTCTCTCTCTCTCTCTGTATGCATGTATGTATGTATGTATGTATGTATGTATGTATGTATAGTGCATCCTAGCTATATGGAGTTGAAATGTGTTTTGTGCTTGTGTTAGCTGTTAAATTTGATTGAGTGCAAAACAAAAGCAACTCCACACACAAGTCTTTGAAATTCCTCTTGTAAACTGCAACAGGTGTTTAGCAGTCTGTGGTATTAAGGAAGGGTAGGAATGCACTTGTGTGTATTTCCGGATAGTCCACTTTAATGAGACTTCTTTACAATCCTGCCAGGGAATTTTTGTCTTTTATGTTGGCCTTGTGGATATCCCCATTATTAGTGGTGCACTGATCAGGAAATTTGAGGCCAATACCGATATATTTTAACACTAAGATCGATTGGCTCTGATCGCAGTCACAGATTAGCCATTGCATTTAAGCAGGTTAGACCAATTGGCCAATTGGCGATCACAGAATTAAGACCGATATTGTCCAATTAAGATCGGTGGCCGAATGATCGTGTACCCCTACCCATTATTCACAGGCCATGCTAATCCAGTCCACATTTAAACACGGTTCTCCATGCATGCCTTGCTCTGAGCTCCCCATAGCCTGTTGGCAGCCTTCAGAGAGCTCTTCAGGAGGCCGTTTCCTCAGCATTGGACACGCTTGTTTGTCTGGGCAGGCCGTACCTAAATCTCATTCTTCCAGGCTGTCCTTCAATTGGGCATGTGTTTACAGATAAGGCCAGATCCTATTATGCTGCTAGGAGTTTCCAATAGCAAAGGCGCGGTTTAGTTGGAAGTGCAAAATTGGCAAACAGAGCGAAATGTACGGCTACTGTCTGAAATTGTAGGGGGGCTTAAGGGTGTCGTTTGTGCAAGACTCATGTGTGTGGATGCATATCAAGGCGACGCATTGCTCCTAGCAGCTCTATCGATCCCTGGCTTTGGTCCTGTGTTTATGCTTGGCTGCAGTAAGGTGGTCTGCGCTCAGTCAATACTGCAATAAAGTTTTGACTCTTGACTCCCAGGTGGTGCACTTGTGTTGAAGGACAATCCCTATGGTAATTATAGGCCATTGGTCGCCTTCTGCTGTAGCTAGAGTACACTGACAGAGAGTGAGAGATCACATTGTGTGCAGCACAGCATTTGATGTTGGTTTTGTGTCATTGCAAGCAAAAGATTGTGTTGTTTTTGATTGAGGGTTTGGATCAAGGGACGTCAAGGGACGCTCAGAAAATAATTTTGCGATTTGGATGAATGTAAGGGATTGAGCTTTTTACTGTCACACGTCCCTGGTTCGCCTGTGGGATGGATTAATGGTGATGAGCCTGGTTTTGATCGACTCTGTTGGTTGCTACTTGGTCAGATTGACCAATGGATCTTTTAGTTGCTTGATAATTTAGACAGTACAAAAATTTAGCACATTCATCAGAACAATAGATGCTTTGTGAGTGTGTTTGTGTCATATTTTCCTCAATAAACAGGAAATTGGAGGCACTGAGCTGAGAATGCCGCTCCAATTAGCGCCACGTTCCTTGGGTCCATTGTTTGGCTCCATTTACACCAACTACGCACAAATACAGTGGACCTCACCTGTCACAACTGGTGTCTAAACCAACACACTGGAGGCTAAATGGGCTCCAACATTCCACTTTTACATTCCATTGTAAAATATTTATTCCTAATAAGGATGTTTAATATATTGTGGGTGTCGTGCAAGATCATCAATAAGTGGTAGTCATTTGTAATGCCTGTGTATCACATTCACAGCATCTTCTTTCGGGATATTAAAAATAACCTTTCTAATTTTTATTTTTGTCAGTGGAAGTTACAAGTAGCATAAATAAATTAGCGGTAATGTAGTAATTTGTGTCTATGATAGGCTAGCAGGCTAATTAATTAATGTGCAAAGCTAGCAGAACAATCAGATATGAGTATGCAAAGCTAACAGGCTAATCAGCTTGTATTGTGTAAATCTAGGAAGTTAAACATTACTTCTATTGTTTTTTTGTTTTGTTTTTTCAGTTAGCTGGCAAGCTAAAAGTTTATCTGACTTTTCAGTGGCTACATAATACACATTGCATTCTCAGCTTTGCCGTGTCAAGTAACTTCTATTTCTGATCTGTTTTCGCTATCAGGTCAACTACAGTATGTCAAGACAGAGCAAAAGTTTGAAGTTCAAAACGTTTGAAGTTCAAAAGTTCAAAATTATTTTTTTACCTAAACACTGAAACTGAAATTAACATGTCCATTTAGCCAAAACACAAAGTTTTGTTAATTAAATTTGTGTAATTGGGTAATTGAGGTAATTGGGTTTTATAGGGTGATAAACTGGTTGTAGCAAAGTTCTGTAACAAGCTGTCTCTCGATATTTCAGATATTGCTACTGTAGAATAAGAATAATTTTGGTCATGTTGAAATGTCAATTCTCATATTAACTTGTTGAAGCTTTTTCACATTGTGTGCACGAAATAGAATAGAAACCAAATAACTGTTTCGGTCAATGTTTTCATCCCTCTAAAACTACCATATCTAGCTGAATATTTTCTATTTTCAATATAATTGTTTTGTGGTCCAAGCAAGTGAGCATTCTAGGAGATAAAAACATGTACTCTATTCTATTTTGGTGGTGCGCACAATTGGATTTCGTATGGCTTTGGATCACGTGGCAACCAGTCACCTGGAAAAAAATAATACCTTAAGCCATTAGTACTTTGATTTAGAAAATTGTATGTAAATAGATTTACAGGAGCACTCTAGATTATTACGCCGGACTCCTGAACCGTACCATCCTGTAATTTTTTTTAATGGGCAAAAATGGTGACCTGTTTTATTTAGCCAAAATGAGGTACATATTGAAAGAGTAACAAATTGTCCTCTGGACATAGTGCCTATTAGGGATCGATATCAATGTTTCAACAGCTTCATTTATGATAGAATTCATTATGGGCTCACAGAGGGGCCTTTAGAAACATGTACAAGGTACAAGCCCAGTATTGATTTTGGAGAAGGGCTTTGTGTATGCCTGTAAAGAACAGGTTTTTTTCCTCCTCCAGGTAGGCCTGTAGTTCTTGCATTTTATGCAGAAGCCATTCTCAGAAATCCAACCATGCTTCTCTTATGTTTTCCTACAGTCACGTCAGGTATTCAGCTCTATATGAGGATTAGAACCTGCTCGTTTATGTCAGTCCACCTCAGAGAGCACCTGACCTCCATACGGCCCCTGATTATATAGCATACCTACAGAAGCAGAGATGCAGCTCTGTCAAAGTGACAGCCACGTGAATTGTAATCAATGGCTGAGATATTGATTGTGCTCTTAATTGGCTTCTTTCCAAGCTGTGAGTCTAGTCACAAACTGTCGAGGGAAGAAAGCAAATCGATAAATGATTCCTTTGATTTGCTGTTGGCGAAAATTAGTATTGAAGCTTTAACCAACAGTTCAGCTATAGGTGAACTGTACATGCTCCTGATACTTCAAGACTCTTGACGTGACTGGAGACTTAGATTGTTAGAAAGTTAGTGACCCTGTTTACACCTGGTATTAAGGTCTGTTTTGGTCAATTGGCTCACAAGTGGACGATGCTAAATACAGATGTAAACGGAGTCTAAAATGCTTTGAGCTTATCAGCTTTTGACCGCTTCCAGAGGTAGTTGAAAACACATTTGACCGGATTGCTTTCATAGTGTAAACGTTTATGTGGTCGAATGTGTTTGAACAGCCGCAAAAGACAGCCTACTCTCCTCCTACTGACTTAATGCCTAAACGTTATGGGAAGCACGCTATCCAGTTGGGATTTAAACTTTGTTGGCTGGGGAGACCCAAGTTTGGTTTGAACAGACAAAAAATGTACCAAGCACAATATTCTCTCACCATTCCTGATTTCTAACATACGCTCACTGCTTTCGGCATGGTCTTGTGGCTATTAGATCAGAAATGAAAGCTGATGCTCTCTGCATGATTTTCCGTCGTCTCCGGGAGCATTCATATGTAAATTGCGCATGCTTATTTTGTCCATTAGATCGAAAGACCCTCCCCTCAAAGAAATCAGGACAGAAATGGTTGAAAGTGGACAAAAAGAGACGTGAACGGGTATGCGTCTTCCTCGTCTACTTGCGATCCGATTGACCAAAAAGCATCTTAATACCAGGTATAAAACGGGATATAGAAATGAATTATGATTGCTGGAAAAATATTATCTATCTCTCTGCCTGTCTACCGGTCATCTACAATAAATATTGATTGATAGATGTGAATTGGTATGACGATAGATAGATAGATAGATAGATAGATAGATAGATAGATAGATAGATAGATAGATAGATAGATAGATAGATAGATAGATAGATAGATAGATAGATAGATAGATAGATAGATAGATAGATAGATAGATAGATAGATAGATAGATGGGTATTAATTACAATAGATTAATTCATATGATTTATAGTAGCTGAATACATATGTCTGTCATTGTGTTGATACTTTAGATCCTTCCTTCAATATATTTATTTATATTTTGTACATTAATATCATGTCCTGTAATAAAGAAGATGCTGGTCACCTCTGTGCTGTGGAAACTGAAGAGGTCGAGATTGGTCTGTCTTTGATAAAAGAGTACAAGACGTTTATGTGTCATCAGGTACATAGGCGGAACAAAGACATAGACAAGGGCTTTTTTGATGGCAGTTTGCTAATTATTATGAACCCGATGAATATGGAGTAAAAAGAATTTTCTTTAAAGGTAATAGCCGGGAGGCTTTGAGGGACTGAAGGGTGTTCTTTCCTAGATCCTTTGAGGTATGGACAGCGACCGGCAGAAAGATGAAGAGGTTGAGGGTAGAGCAGGCAACAGGTGCTGGGTTGCCACAGCAACAGCATGGCTTGTAGGTATCAATGGCTTCGGCGGATGTTTGAATGCTCGCTCGCAGCAGGAACACAAGTGTTTTACAGTTGGCACAGTTGGGCTCAGTTTAACATTATCCCTATCTCAAAGGAGAAGACACCAGCCAGCTCTGCAGTCAATCCTGCTGCTCGCTTGCAGAGGGAACAGCAGGATGGAGGCTGGCAGGCAAGTCACTCATGACTGCTCGGGTCCTGCCCCCAGCCTATAGGAGATATTGGATGGCTGGTGTCTCTGTTTATTATCTCCCAGTGCGTTATCCATAGGCACCTGCTGAGTGAACAGTATTGATGCCAGCTCCGCAAAGGAGTGGATACGCCGTTCTCACCCTTGATGTCTGCTCAATGGGTCTTAGATCTTCATCCTGACATTTCCATCATTGGGTCTATTGATCTTGGATGAGGGCCGGCTCTCTTAGGTAGATGGACAACCTATGCCGGGCAGTTTGTATGAGGCGAGGGAGTGTGGAATACAAAAACCAGGACCACTTTTATGGGTCTGTACTAAAATGAACAGCTTTGTTATATTAGAGTTTATTATATTCTTCTCAAGTTGAGCTTATTGGGGAGAGCAAATATCCAATAATTAAGTAATTTTGAGGCAGAAATTAATTCAGGAGAGGCTTTTTTTCTCTCTGTCCTGGCCTCTCTGATCGTTCCTTACAGGTTTTAAATGGATGCAAATGGACCTTAAGCACTTAATAGGAGGTGCATTACACAATTTCGACCCACTTTAACTAGCTCTTCTGTCTCTTTTTGAGGGTTCAGAGTTACTAAAGCCCTTACACATGTTCTTCTCCCCCCCTTGTTTGCTCTTTAGACACAGCATATGCCCTGATCTGTTTAGCTAAAAAGATTTAAAGTCTCAGGCTAATTGGTAGCAGACTTATGGCTGCACGACCCATAATGAATGTACGCGTCCAGTCTGTTGCTTTCTAAAGGAGGGGGAACATGCGTTCAGGTTGCTCAGTGTGAACTACAAGAGGGGATACATTTGAAGGATTAGCATTGAGTGGTTGATGACCTGGTTTTATGTCCTTTGCGCATTAATTAAATGCAGTGAACGGTCTAAAATAATGGTGCAGTAGTAAGATGTTTTTTCCTCTTTTTTTTTTTTTTTTTTTTTAACTTGTATTGCCATGTTAAAATAAAAATCTAAAATTAAGAATAACATCATAATATGCCTTTTACAAGAATAAAATATTAAGAGATTGTAGTAATGTTTTCTGAATAAAGTCATAGCATTAAAGAATTAGTTGTAATATTGCGAAAGGGCTTTATTCATGTAGTTTTGACTTTATGCTTTTTCCTCATGTCACAACTTTATTCTTTAAGAATAAACATGTTTTCACTTAACGTTTTTTTAAACATGACTCTAAAACAGTCATAGCAGACTGTGTGGTTTGATTGGGATAATTCATAGACCGTCTGAATTACATTTGAGACCTAAGTACAATGTAGGCTTAACCGCTTTCCCAGGCTTGCACGTCGGGGGCTACATTTGTAAGGTTGTCCATGATGAGAATAGCGTATTAGAGATGCATTTGTTTTCCCAAAGTTCTACCAAAAGATTTCTTTTTTCTTTTTTTGGGTTAAAGCCAATTTCTGACTGGATTATATTAATCCTACTGGATGCGTTTTTAGGTAATGGAAAATCTGGAAGCTGCAATCTGGCCAATATTTTTTGGTTCAGTGGGTTCACAGTATGCACAGTTTGGGAAGGAGCCGATCTGATGAAACAAAACACCCTGGGGTTTCATAATGAACAGTGATGAGCAGTTAAATGTGCTTGTTGTGTAACATTCCCCCCATCACCACCTGTTTATAGAGATCATAATTGTGATGATTTCTGGCTCATCATCACAGAAAACACTCACATTTAGCTGGTTTACCTTGTAACTTTGTGGGCCCCCCTACCTCAATGTTGAAACTGTGATGATGTCGAAAGTAGTCAATACGACCTGCAAAAAATAAATAAATAAATTCTTAATTAGTATTTTTGGCTTGTGTTCCAGTAAAAACATGCCAAATTGAATTTATTTGAGAGGCTTTATGTGGCATTGAAATGTTTTCTTTTGTGTAAATTTAAATGATACATCTACACTTTAAAAAATTTACCACATTATGGACTGTCTTTAACTAAAAAGAATTGCAAGATAACTTTAATTAAGTTATGCATCCATTGCATGCCCCCTTTGAGTCATTGTAGGGTCAGCAGATGTCTACTATGAGTTTGCCAGAAGGGCTGGGATTGAGTGAGAACTACCTGAAACTCCCAGCTCCTTGACACATCAATGCTGCAGTCTTCCCTCCGACAGCCTCCAGCACCCTATGTAGCCTTTATTAAACCTGCCACAGTGGCCTATTGTGTGTCTGTAAAGCTCGCAACGACTCCCCAACCGCACATGCAAACACGATTAAAAATTAGAGCTGTGAATTGAGCTGTCACTGCCTCACCTGTGAAGATCAGGTTATTGATTGATGGTACACCGGTGTGGACCTGATTAGCAGTTCATTGTTAGTGTTATAATTGAGCCCATCTCCTGCCACCCTCAAACACCCGCTACCAAGGTAACAGACTGTCTCTGTGGTTTAGACATCTGATAGGACCTTCTCTGGGTAAAATTAGATGTTTGTCAGATCTATTAGTTTCAGTGTTGAACCTGTTTAATAAGAAAGAACTCAAACTCAATTGTGAGAAAGGATTGTGAATTCTTTGAAGTATGATCTGTATTCATTGATCTTTACAATGACATATCTTTATTGTGTGTATTTGTGGTACCTACTGAAATGACAAGTAGAGAGCGTTTTTAAAGATTTTATTTTATGCTATTAATGTTTATTATATTTATGTATATGTGTGTGTGTGTGTATGTATATATGTGTGTGTGTGTGTATGTATGTATGTATGTATGTATGTATGTATGTATGTATGTATGTATGTATGTATGTATGTATGTATGTATGTATGTATGTATGTATGTATGTATGTATATATATATATATATATATATATATATATATATATATATATATATATATATATATATATATATATATAATATAATATAATATATATAATATATATATATATATATATATATATATATATATATATATAATATAATATATATATATATATATATATATATATATATATATATATATATATATATATATATATATATATATATATATATATATATATATATATATATATATATATATATATATATATATATATATATATAATATAATATAATATATATATATATATATAATATATATATATATATATATATATATATTAATATAATATATATATATATATATATATATATATATATATATATATATATATATATATATATATATATATATATATATATATATATATATATATATATATATATATATATATATATATATATATATATATATATATATATATATATATATATATATATATATATATTCTGCTCAGGCATATTCTGTTGATCCTGGTTTTAGCCAGTTGATAATACCTAGAATATCAAAATCAACTGCAGGCGATCGATCCTTTTCCTGTTTAGCGCCTAAACTCTGGAACAGTCTTCCTAGCATTGTTCGGGAAGCAGACACACTCTGTCAGTTTAAATCTAGACTAAAAACACATCTCTTTACTATGGCACACACATAGAACATTATCGATTTCTATTATTCAAATCAGTAAATGATTGTTAGGCTGCATTAACTAGGTCAGCCGGAACCGGAAACACTTCCCATAACACCTGATGTACTCGTTACATCATAAGAAGAATGGCATCTACGCTAATGTTAGTCTCTCTGTTTATCCCGAGGTTTACTGCAGTCAACCGGATCTGGGCCGTATCCAGATCAGATGGTGGACCAGCGCCTGGACATGACCAACGCATCCCTGAAATGTCTGCAGAGAGCATGTAAAATCCACTTCCCCCCCGTAAATGCTGCATCGACACGACATCCTCATTAAACCCGTCTCCGGCGTGACTACTCCAATCTTTCAAATAATCTTACGAATATCTATTTACCTAATATGACTTAAGACATGCAGTGTTGCCAGAATTATAATCATACACTGTTTGTTCGTCGGCCAGAGGAGAATTGGCACCCAGACTGAGCCTGGTTTCTCCCAAGGTTTTTTCTCCATTCTGACCCTGAAGGAGTTTTGGTTCCTTGCCACCGTTGCCTCTGGCTTTTGGCTTGCTCAGTTGGGGACACCTAAATTTCATCTATATTACCGATCTGCCCACATTGACACTATATGATACTTGAAATTAGCTGGATAACATCACCGTTTCACCAGAATGGCTGTACACATTCTGTTGCATTATTTTCCTGTTAACAATGTGAAGCTGCTTTGAAACAATTGGACTTGTTAAAAGCGCTACATAAATAAAGGTGACTTGACTTGACTAATTACATCTTCAAAAGTGTAATTAGATTACTGTACAAATTACTCTTTCCAAAAAGTAATTAATTACTTATTACTAATTACTTTCCAAATCCTATATCAACCTCGACTAGTTAAGTGATTACTGTAATTAAATTACATTAACTAATTACTTAGTAACTAGTTACACCCAACACTGACTGGGAACACTCCACAAGAGCTGCAGTTTTGGAGATGCTCTGACCCAGTCGTCTAGCCATCACAATTTGGCCCTTGTCAAACTCGCTCAAATCCTTACACTTGCCCAACTTTTAGGACAAAAGGTTCACTTGCTGCCTAATATATCCCACCCACTAACAGGTGTCGTGATGAAGAGATAATCAGTGTTATTCACCTCACCTGTCATAATGTTATTTATATATATTTTGTTTTATTTATGCTCATATCTCTTATATTGTAAATTTTATTTGTTTTTAAAGTTTTAAGAATATTTAGATTTTTAAAGGATAGTTTTTTTTTTGCAGTGTGGATTAACATTCCGAGTATATAAACGAATACATTTAGTGTTTATAGTGTATGTTAAATACTACATGATTGATTGAGATTGATCTATCTATAGAGCCCAAAGTATACTTTAGCCATGTACATTCTGGGATGGTCCGCGCCTCCGCGCGCATAGGAGGATCCGTGCACACAGTCCGTGTGCAGCCCAATTTCTGTGTCCGCGCGGACAGTATGCGTATAATGGCGCATGTGCGAGTGATTTGAGTGCTTGAAAACTAAAGTCCACTAGACGCTCACTGCCAAGGAATTTGCAAGACTGAGTGAAACGTGTGAAATGCAGTATACCCAGGGCTTTAGAAGTAAAAGGCTCTATAAAGGCCCTGTGTGATAGTATAGAGCCCTTTGAGTGACAGGTTCGGAGAGGGCATCTCTTAGTCTCTAGTCAGTGACAGGTCCCTCTAGACCCAATCAGCCTGTCACATGTGTCTGGGGCAGGTAATTGTGCTTCTGGCCGCACCTCATGCCTCCTGATCTCTTCCCTCCTGTTTTTAACTCATCACTGTCCCCAGGCATTCGTCCTTCTCAGAGTTCATCTGCCAACCCCTGGCGCTCTCCAAATTGTATTTTTTACCCCTTTCGGAGAGCTCAGAGTCACTCGCCGCCTCTATATTTGATTGCTGATGAAGAGGAGAAGGTCCTATTTTTTTTGTTCCTTTTGTTCTGCAGAAGGACTTTGTTTATTAAGAGCAGTGGTGTAAATGTCAGTGGAAGAGTTAATTGTCTCATTACCCAGCTCATCTCTATATGACCCTCATTAATTTGAGCGCTGATGGGATTGCGCTGTCTTGGATTTGTGTGAATGTGTGTGTGGGCCTGTGTTTATGGTGCACACTGAGGGTATCTTTCTCATGTTTAATTGTGACTGGCAAAAACTTGCATACACAGTGTATCTGTGCCAAATCGGTAATCTGTTTTAGTTGTTTTAAATTTATTGGTAAATATTTTGCATATACATTCCCCATGTTTTATGATAAATGACATTTTTCGAAGGTCTGATTTTTCATCTTAGTATCAGCTTAATATCAGCTATTTATCAGTTATTGGCCATAATATGACAATAATTATTGGTTTAATTTTATTTTTAGGGTGTTTTCACACTTGGTACTTTTCAGGGGTTTTGTGACTTTGTGGCCCATATGTGATCTCAGACCTCTTTAAAGCAAACCGAACCACGACCATCTCGGAAGGTGTTCTGGGTATGGTTTGCTTTCAGCTAATGGTATGGTTCACTAAAAATGTCCATTGTGAACACAAGTACTACAGTACTTATTTACACTGTTTAATAGTTGGATTCTCATGCTAAACATGGAAAAAAAAATCAGTTGGACGTATGACGAAGTAGTTCTGTGCCAAATACACTCCTTCAGGATTCGAACAAGTTTCTGATTTTTTTTTTTTTAAGTATGGCCCTGTGTGAGGTCATAAAGGGCGGAATTCCTTGTATGGGCACTTCTCCTGGATGAGCATGTGAGCACATCAACCAGAGCAAGAGCATGCCCATCAATGAGCTTTGTTCGGTTACTGGAGCCGTCGGCAGCGCTGTCATTTTGTTTTTAGAGCACAAAATCAACAATGTCACTAAAGAAGTGTGTTTCTGGTTGTGAAGGAAAGATAACCTTGTTCAGCTTCCCAAATAACCCAGCGTTAAGGAAACAGTGGATGCAGTTTGTTTTTCCAGAGCAGCAACGGAGTCATGAGTCGAAACTGCATCAAATGTCTGTGTTTTGTTGGCAATCAATGTGTAAGTGCATATAATGTAAACAACACGAACGTATAGTGATTTGAAAGTTATCTAGGGATAATGCCATGATGTATTGTGTTTGTGTTTGTGTGTGTGTGTGTGTGTGTGTGTGTGTGTGTGTGTGTGTGTGTGTGTGTGTGTGTGTGTGTGCGTGCTCGTGACACTTTAGCTCCACCCACTTGCACGCCTGCACGAGCTCGGCTGTTTTCGGAAAGAGTCGGTACAGCTTATCTGTCTTTTATAAATATGATAACACTAAAGACTCTTCGGAGATATGAATGATGCAATACTACTCTATAGGTACTCAAGATTAACATGAGATTGGCAGAAACTGTGTGTGTTATGTACTGTTTAAAGTAACAGCAGCCTAATATAAGAATTGGTAGAACCATTTTTTTTCATACAGTGAAGAATGTTTTATTTTTTCATTTTATTACTTAATTTCTTACTTAAATGCTGCTTTTAGATATACTTACTTTACCTGAAACTTGAACGCAGTTTTTTTTCATTAGCATCTTTCTTTTATTGTATTTTTCCTATGGTGTGAACGTGAAGAGAACTGGGTCCTTTTTCACTCTTGGTCCACTTCGGTTCTTTTTCTTTTTGACTCAAGTGTGAAAACACCCTTACACTCACCAGCTGTGATTAACTTATCCGAGGACAGAACTTTATACAAAGCAGACATTTTTTCATTCATATTTAAAAAATGTCAGCATTGTACTCCACTGGCCTGACAACTTGAAGCTCATTGTTTTCCTGAGGGGGGTAAATGGGAGTGTCTCTGGTTGTTGAAGAACCTTTTCCTTCCAGGTTTTGTTTTGAAGGAAATCTCCTAGATTGCCCCTTTCTGGAGTCATTCTTTAAAAACGAAATGCAACAGATATAAAGAAATCCTTTTTTTTTTTTAAAGTCAAACGTTGACACGAGGTGAATGAAACTCCGCAAACAAGTTTACTTTTAACTTCACCTTGAAAAGCTCTCAGTTTGAAATATTAATACATTTATTTCAAGTGGGTTTATTATGCAATTTGCAGTGAGAGCGTAATGTGTTTGAAGTTGACAATTGGTATCAGAGGGATTTTGGAAAAGCAAGCTTTAGATCTTTTTTTTATGGTTCACATTTTGTCAGCAGAAGCAGCTTAAATTTAAAGAATTCGTGAGCCCTGAATTTTACTAGCTTTGCATTTATTGCTCATTTCAAGGTGCACCACTAAAAACTTGTGGCTGATTTTATTAGAGGCTTTCGTGAATTAGAAATTGAGCAGGATGTCAGGCTCAGGAGATGTTTCATTATTACAGCTCTAAATACATGTTTCTTTTATGTCATAAATAATATCCTGAATCATCTAAATAGCACACATTCTTCTCAATAATTTTTTCAATAAATAAAGCTCTCTGTCTTCTATAATACTTCATATTGCCAAGTATTTAATGTGTAAATCTTGCCTTGACTCTTTACTACGTAAACGATGTAGCTCATCTGTGGCTTTCAGGCTTCCTTTGACATTAATAAGCGACAAAACCCCCAGTCATGAGCTGTCTTGTGCTGACATCAAAGCACACTGATTATTCATTCCCACACTTTGTATGCTATTTTCTCTTGTTTGGAATATTAAGATGTGTGAGTTGCTAAATCCTCAGCGGACCATTAAAGGGTCACAGCTTTTGCAGTTACATAACAGCTGAATATTGCTCCAAATGGTGCCTGTGATCTATATAACCATCCATTACCATAATACAGGGCATCAGAATGCAGGTGGTCCCTCCGGCACGGGCTTATGAGATGGCATCTCCTCTCCTCTCTTGATTCTATAATTAATGGGAAGAGATTTATTCAGGCTCTGCTTGCAATATGGGTTATGGGGAAGGATATTCCTCACCTTGCTTTTAAAGCCGAATGGAGTGTATTGTGAACTTCCCATGCACTGCAATGCCTCTCCACACAGCTCTGCAGAAAATCAAGGCCGCATTTACGTCTTGCCGCATCCTCCCTGAATTTATACTTCGACCTTGGCGTCTACAGAGCTCATTGGCTTGTGTGGATCAGCTCTTAGTCATTTGCGACTGGTTCTCTGAGTTGGCACTTTCTGTCTCATCTTTCAGCTACTGCAGTCTCTATTCCACTCATCTCTATTTAACACAGTTCCCGCTTACTCAGGGTTACCACTATAAACCTGCCATGGCTTCTGTTCCTCATATTATTGAATGGTTTACAATAGAGGATGCGTAGTGATTTCTTAAACACAAAAACAAATGTGTGTGGACAAATGCACCCATATTAAAATCTGTCCGATACTGAAAGCTGATGATATTTGTGTTATGCAAGATACAAATAGGGGATATTAATGTTTTGTACTATTTTGTTTATGTAAAATACAAATAAAACTGAAGTAGAAAGTGAATTTAGGGATCACAATATTATAATGTGCAGTATGATTTTCTGAAGATTATATTTAACATTTATTCAATTATTAGTTTAAAAAATATTAAATTTAAGAGTGTTAGATGTTGACAATGGTCACGATCTAAATAAAAATATTATTTACTAAATGAACTATGAAACATCATTACTAATAATAATGATACTAGTAACAGTAGTAATAAAAATCAGCTCTATAATATAATTATGAGTAGTAGTAATTAAGCAAAAAAAGTATTTTTATAATATTTAATTGTGTACACACACACACACACACACACACACACACACACACACACACACACACACACACACACACACACACACACACACACACACACACACACACACACACACAGTTTATAATTCTCAGAAAAGGGCTAATTTTGGAATTATTCCCTATGAAAATTGACTGGGAGTCTCCACTCCTAATATTTGGTCATCTGACAGTTACAGGAAAACGACACGCACAAAACATGACACTAAGCGGTACAGATAGTGAGGGTGATGGATTGTCCAGCGGTCTCCTCCTCACCCCTTTTACTCCGCAGCCTTCTCTTGCGGTTTCATCCGCTCATTTGTAACTCGAGAGCCTGCATGGGAAAATGGGCTTGTGAGCAGACTAGTTTCACAGCAGGTTTTTGTAGAGCCAGGATGGTGCATTCACAGCTGTTCAGGATGACGTTGAGTTTTGACCAGTCTTGTTAATGAGATCCAGAGTGCTCAGCGGGTCGTTCCTGTCCGAGAGCCAGATGTGGGGGAGATAACGTGACTTAATGGGCCCACTCAAGAGAAGCGTGATGAGAACACACTGTCTGAATCAGTCACACTGATGAAGCATGGCGCGGCTGGGCGAGAGTCCTTTCGCTGAGAACCACCTTGACTTACCCCCTCGACCTACCCCCTTCTCTGACCCTTTAAACACATGTATGTGTGCTTGGAGAAAAAATTTGGGAAATGCGTTCTTATCAGTTAATTATATCCAATGATAAACCACTTTTAGCAGAAAATGACCACAGAAAAAATTTGACAGTCCATTTAGGACGCTGTTGTGTAGAAAAGTTGTCAGGGTGTGTAATGCATGCACTTTGCCAAAAGAAGTGCAGGGCAAAAGCGGAGAGCTCTTAGATCAAGGTAACTGGATGAAGCAGCAGTGTCATTTCCTTTTGAATTTGTCCAGTCAGTTTGTCTTTTAACATATGACTAACAGCAGAACTGAAACAAATTATACATTAGATTTAGCTTTCTCTTTTTCAGTATACTTCCTCTCACTTCTTTGGCCAAGCCTGTGCCAGTAACAAATGAGTGTTATTTAGTTTTATGTGGATTATTCATTACAGATTCTTAAAGGGTTAGTTCACCCAACTGTTCTGTTATTAATTACTCACCCTCATGTCGTAAGACCAGGACCTTCGTTCATCTTCAGAACACAAATGAAGATATTTTCGATGAAATCTGAGAGCTTTCTGTCCCTGTTTGCGCAAAAAACATTGGCAGGCGACGCAATGACGCAGGCCGTTACTCTGTTACTCTGTTTAAAACTGCTGATTTCTCTGGATTTAAACATTGTTGGAAACATTTGGGATATATAACATTTAGATATTTTAATCTAAAATTCTTACATATTGTGCCTTTTTAATTATATTTTTTGTTGTATTTTTAACAAATTTTAGGTTTAGGATTTTAGGTGTTTTCAAAAGGACAATACTACTGATTAAGACAATAATTTTTAGTAATTTAAAAATAATTATTATGTGTGTGTATATATAAATACACACACATATATATATTTTAGAAAAAATATTTATATATATACATATATATATATATATATATATATATATATATATATATATATATATATATATATATATATATATATATATATATATATATATATATATATATATATATATATATATATATATAAATATATTATATATATATATGTGTGTGCATTTAAATATACATAATAATTGTACACAGTATAGACACATATTATGCAAAAACAAACTTTATTGGTCATAATTTTTCTTTGTGGAATTAACACTACAGTGTGAGTGACTTAAATTAATGTTAAGTACTGGAAAACAATCAAAGTCTTGTAATGAACAGGTGCTCCATGGCCTCCAGTGCCTGTGTAACACCCTGTACGTGGAACTTGAATTATGCTCAGCCAGAGGCTTCCCCTGCTCTCACATACAGCCGTGTTTACCACATGTGCATGCAAGCTCGCAGCGCCTACATTTTGTCTGTGGCTCCTGTGGATTCATGTGAGTTATTGCACTTATAGCCCAGGGGATTTTTGTCCCACCTGCAGTAGATTTGACCTTGACCATGTAATGCATTTTCTATACCATCCCTCCACTATGTGCTTCTCGTCTTCACCCTGATCTTTAATGTTTTATTTTCCCCAGAGATGGGAATTATTCATTCTGTCACCAGACTTGAGACAGAAGAAAGTTTTTCTTTTTTTTATGATGAATCCAAGCGAGCTGTAATCGAATTGAAAGAATGTGTACATGACACAATGTGTGAAGCAATCTAGTGGGTAATGGGATACTGCAATAGCGCAACAATCTTAAAAATGCAATGGAAAAAGGACTGTGGAAAGTAAAGAAAAATGAAGATTTCTGGAGTTAACAGTGTGAACTGTATTTCAAAAAACATGTTGTATCTAGAATATGAATGCTGAAGCTTGTTTTCTTTGAATATGCACCAACTGGAGCATCCATATCAAGGATGTGTTAGCAGGCAAAGAAAAATTCCCACAAACACCAAGTAATGAGACCTCCTTGGTCACATGGGATGGGCTTCAGATATTAAAATGAATTTTGTGGGTCATTATGATCTCTCACAGTCGAGGAAGGATGGGAGCGAATACCTGGAATATTTTATTCACACAAGAAAATGTATACAGGGATTTTTAAGCCATAGTTTTTGTCATAGCTTTTAAGCCATAGTTTTTGTTGAAATGACATGCAAGTTTAGTCAGCAAAACTATCATTTTAGTTTATGATTTATGGATGGATGGATATAAATTTTATGGTCATAATTTTTGTTTTGT